>VZRV01005702.1:3144335-3175200 GCA_013398115.1 Falcunculus frontatus | reverse complement strand
GGGCCGTCTCGGCCCCAAGCCGGCCGGGGAGAAGGGAGAAGGCTGGCAGCCCGCCGGGCAGAGCCTCCCGTACCGGGAGCTGCTGCTCCCCGAACACGTGCTGCTCCGGGAGAAGTCTCCGGAGGAACACGCGACCCTGGGTGCCGCGGGGCGGGGAGTGGGAGGGATTCACCGGGAGGTGTGTGCAGGGAGACACGGTCCCGTTTTCCTGGGGAGTCTTGGATGGGCCCCCGCGGTCGCTCCTTCTGTCTGGTGGTCACATCCCGAAATGGGGCCGGTGCCTGACTGGTGTTCGCTCTGCTTTCACAGAAATTGCTCCCTTCCCTCTCGACTTCTCTCGAGGACATCTTTACCCACTGGGAAAAGTAAGTCAAAGGAGGGAATGAGTATCAAATACATTCCTGACTGTGCTGACGTCTAGGCTGCATGGCATGTGTGATTTTTATTTGCTGGAATTCCATGTTTTCAGAGGATTTCCGATTATAACTGTGCTCAGCAGAGTTTTTTCCTAATCTCTCGTTTCACAGCAATTCATTTCAGATGTTCAGGATTATGCTGGTTTAAAATTTCCTGAGCTTGGAGATAAGTTGTTACTTTAGTTTTGAGCAGCTGATGCTGGTTGATGCTGGAGTGTTATGGAGCTCAGAGTCATGCTTTACTGTAAGAAATCTGTTCCCCAGTTCTGTTTCACTTTCTTTTTAAAGCCACGTGCTTGGCAGGATTATTGACCCGAGAACAGAGAAGTCGAGCAGATGCTGAAATGCCAGAGCTCTTACAGGGACTTAAACCTTGGCGCAGATCACAGATGATCTGACTCAGAGGAAATCTCTTGGTTTCAGCCTGTCCTTTCAAGTCCTTACATGTTCCAAATGCCTTCCTGCATCGCTATCCACTATTTGAAGGTCTGCAGGAGGGAGCCTTCCCATCTGTGATATTTGCACCCACCCTGTGCTTGCTTTGGTTGGATGTTGGAGTGCAGCACTGCAGAGAGGCCTGTGGCAGCCTCAGTTCTGGGTTATCTGGGAATCTGTGGGGTTGGGAGCACTGGAGTGAGGGTCTCCTCAGTGTGGCCATGCCAGCAGCCTTGGAAAGTGTTTTTTCAAAGGTATTTTCTGCTTGATGCCTTGTGCCTTGCTCTTGTCCTCCATCCCTGAGCAGGAGAAAGGCTGGATCTAGATGCGGATGTAGCAGTGTAGAAATGGGTTTGCAGTTCCTCCCTCTAGCAGTTTGTTACTCTCATGGGTGCTGATGGTGACCTTCCCATGTGCTGGTTATCCTGCCTGCTGCAGCAAACCCAGACACTGTTGCTTTTAAACTTGAGGGGCAACGGGGCATTTGCATCAGGTTTAATTCCTTTTTCTTTAATGTCACCCTTCTGTTATGGTCCTGCCCCACAAACTCATCTGTTATTCCTGCTCTGTCTGAGTTCTGCCTGGTTGGGAGTCAAAATGAGGGATGTGTTGGCCAGTAGTTATCTTTATCCCAGAGTGCTCCTGTGATTGAGCTGCCTTTATCACATCCTGTTTCTTCATAGGTTTTTTGGCCCAAAAATATCCTTCCTTAATCTACCCTGTGGCTCTTGCCCTTCTCACCAAGGCTGTCCTTGGTGCTGTCCTGCAGAAACTCTTCCAGAGTGAGCCTAAAGCTGAGACTTGCAGTTACAGGAGTGGCCTCCCTCCAGAGCTGCATTTACTCTTGGAGGATGCAGAGAGGGGGTGGAAGGGTGCCTGGCGGCAGGGGAAAGCTGGACCAGTTCAGCCCTGGGAGCAGCCTGAGCCCTGCAGCCCTCAGATGTTCTGAAATGCCACAGGGACAGCACTAGTAGACACCCTTTCTTCCCTTCACGGAGTATTCCTGAGCTCCTGATCACTCATAGCAAATTCTCGCATCAGTCTGTGTTGTGCTGTCAGCAGCCACTGAATCAGGAAGGTGTTGCAGGATCAGAGCTGCCTGTGTGGGTTGCCCTGTTGCTTTATTAAAATGATTATTGGAGTAGCTACAGGACTTTCTATGAGCAAACCTGACTTTGGCTTAGCCTGCTTGCACAAAACTTGCTGTTACAGGTGTGCTGCCAGAACACTCTGACACCAAGCACAATCTTTACTCGTCAAATTATTTAACTAACCTTGTTTTTAAAACAGATGAACAAATAAAATGGGCTAAACTGGGCCAGAAGTGAGGATATTTGCTTCTGATAATTGTGTGTCCCAGGGCTTAGAAGTATTGCATGTGTGAATCACACAGGTGTGTGCCCAGTGCTATCCTTGTAATAAAGCAAATGTGTTGTCTTTAATTCTCAAATGAAAACATGGGTAACTTTAGCCACATCATCTGTTCTGGTACAGGTAGGATTTAGAGCCTGGAGAAATCTTTCTCCCGCTTAATGTTTTAACCCAATTGAGCAGCTTAAGTGTTTAGTACTTATGTGGCCTCTTTCTCCCCTTTTTCCAACACCTTCCGTAGGTCCAGCCACTTCCTTTCTTAAACCTCTCTGCACCCTGACTTTCCTGCCCTTTTGACTTGAGAGCCCAAGTTCAAATGGCTTTTGTACCCTTTAGATTGACTTCTCCTGACCCTGTGGAATACCAGGACCTGGTATTTTGGGGATATCTGCCCTAACCCTAAGGCTACTCTGACTCCGAGGCTGTAGCTGCCTTCTGGAGATTGAGTTTGTTCTGCAGGATGCCTTCTATCGAGCACCAGCCTGACTGTATGTTTTTATTTCTCTGCTAAAGGGAGAAAGAGTCTGCCTAGGGCACAGAATGAAGGTCTAGGTTCAGTATCTCCTGTGAGTGTTGCAGGGATATGTTGCTCTTGGATGTTTACTGAGGGCTGGAGATGTCCCTTGGAGGTTAGAGAAGTATTTCTCCCACCCCCTTAGGAATTCCTCTGTAGAGAAATAACACTGCCTATTCTTAGGCTGGAGCCTGATCTGAGAGAGAATGAATAATTATATTCTAATTTGTTCAAGATATTTTTTCCCCGTTTTGACACCCATTGTCTTCTCTCAGAACTCCACCAAATTCCAGGAGAAGAAAGGTGAGTGATGAGGAGGCAGCCATCCCAGAAAAGATCAGAGTTCCTGATCCCGTGAGCAGCTCTGAGAGCTCAGAGAAAGAAGAGGATGAGAAAGAGAAGGCGAAAGCTGCAAATGGTAGGAGCCTTTCATCTCCTGGAGTTGACAGAGTAGGACTGGAGACTTGTGTAGGAGCAGCCCAGCTTGCCTGGCTGGAGAAAATGCTTGTAAAGTGATGGCTATTTGTTTGTGCTCATAGAAAAATAGGACAACTAATTTAGCACCCTCTTGTCATGTGGAGTTTCTGAGGAGCACAGATGTCTGCTGAAGCTAGAAAAAACCTGTAATGATTCATTGGGGAGGGATGGGTGTTGTTGCTTGGATGAAGCTTTTGGAACCTCTTGCTTCCCACTGTGGAGCACCTTCTAGTTGGTCCTAGGTGTGTGTTGGGCCAGCAAAGGCAGGCCTGTTTTGTGGATCAGGGAAGCTCTTGTTAGTTGGTCTGGAAAGCCAGTGCCTTCTGTCTGAGGTGGGGATAGGTCTCTCCTGCCGCTGATGTAGGAGGTGTTTGCTTGTGGAGTCTAACAAAAACCCCTGTCTGATATATTCTGGCTCAGTCTGACCAGCCTTTGGAAAACTGCAGATCTTGACAGGTTCCCTGTCCTGGTGGCTGGGAAAGGGATGGAGTGGAGGAGTAAAGCACTTCCCTGTCACAGGGACAGCAGTGATGATGGTCTTGGGTCGGGTGTGGAGATAAGACCCTGCCCTGCTACTGGGGCCCTCCTGCAAACCAGAGACCGTGTTGGTGCGAGAAACACACTCACACAGCTGCTCTGTGGCTCTCTCCTGTACAGCAGCCAGCCTTTCTCTGGCTACAAACTCGGTAGTGAATGTAGAAAGCAGTGAGGAAGATGAGTCCTCGTCAGAAGAGGAGGCTCCAGCTGGGAAAGGTGCAGTGATGGTAAGGCAATGCTCCTGGCCTTGAAGGCTAGTGGTACTCTGAGGCCAGGACTGTCCCAGACTCATCAGCATGTGTAGAATTGTGTCCTGGGCTGGAAATCATATTTAAATGACCCTCTTGTGCTGCCATAAGCATTTTCTTAGATACTGTCCCCCAAACACTTCCTTAAAGAGCTCTGGCTTACCTGACTGCCACATTGCAGTTGCGGGTACATTGTCTCCAGTTAAACTCCTCATCTGTGTGTAGCGTTCTAATTTCTTTTATTTCTTGTAGGTGACAGCAGCTGTGGTGGGTGGCAAAGCTGCCAACTCCCTGCATTCTCCTCCCAAGCCCACTGCCCCGGCAGGCAGAGCAGCGGGGCTCCCTGCTGCCAACAGAACTGTGCTCTCTAACAAGCAGCAGCCCAATGCCCCAGCTGCAGCTCCAGCCCCAGCCCCAGCCAAGGCCCAGAAACTGCCTGGTCCTGGGAAGCCTGGACATGCCACAGCAGCTGTGGCCAAAGTAGGGCAAAGCAAAGCACCAGTAACGACCAAAGCACCGGAAAGTTCCAGCAGCAGCATCAGCAGCTCCTCGTCCGAGAGCGAGGAGGAAGAGGAGACACCAACTGCGAAGGCCCCAGCCCCCAAAGCGGGTAAGGAGCCTGCAGGGTGGGGTAGATGTGTGTGAGCTCTCCAGCTCTGCTGCCGATTGGATCTGAGACGTGCCTTCAGCATGTTCCTTTCAGCTCCTTTACTGGAAAGCTCAGAGTGATGCTTGTTCCTTGGGGAGGCTGCTAGAACACTGTAAAGCAGCCAGCTCCGGAGCTCCGTGGGATGAATCCAGCGTGCTTGCTCCCATTTCAAGCAGCAGATCCTGTGCTAAGATGTCTGGCAGCACCCAGCACATACCCAGGGGTTGGGGGTAACAGTGTTGCGTGTCCGGAGGAGATGCAGTACAAATGCTGCAGATAATTTCAGCTTTATGGAAAGGCACAACAGTGCCTTTGTCTCTTTATTCCCAATTGCAAAGTGATTCGTTTTGGGGTCTGAAGTCTTCAGGGAAATCTTTAAGTGCTTTGAAGTGTGTCTGTGTTGGAGGAGGAGGGTGAGAAATAGATGGTTGAAGTTCTGGAAATGATCCTCCTCTTGGCTCTTTTCCCGAGGAGGCCCAGCCAGGCTGGGTGCCCCTGCAGGGAGCTGTGTGTGGCTGGGCAGCACCCTATAGGGTCAGAGCATGGCCAGGAAGCATTTCGCATCTCTGCCTGCACTTGAGGAGGGGTGTTTGTGGGCCAGCATTTGTCTGGAGAAGCTGTTCCCAGCAGGCCGTTGATGTTTTCAGCAGGGCTACGTCCTCTTCCCTGCAAATCCCCTTAGCCCTCTCTGTGGCTTGTTTTGTTTCCCTGACATCAAAAGCCACATTAGCATCCCTCTGGGGGCTCAGAGCAGGCAGCAGCTGTGACATCTCCTCACTTGTGTTTCAGAGCCGGCATCTGGGGCTGCTGAGAGCAGCAGTGAGGAATCAAGTGAGGACACATCCTCTGATGAGGAGCTGGCAACTCCGGCCGTCCAGGTAACCTCTCCAACATGGAGTCTTTGTCCCTAGGAAATCACTTCCCTTCTTTTGAAGAAGAGAGGAAATGCTGCAGTGCTGTATTCTGACAGCACCCCTTACCTTGGGTGTGTGAGATCCCCAAACCCGTGATCAGAGCACATGTTGTGTGGCTGAGAGCCCCGCTAAACCCTGCCGACATCAACCATTCTATTCCAGTTTCTACTAGTGCCTGAAGCCGAGGGAGATCCTTGGATCTGTAGGAGGTGATTAGTATGCAATTTGAAGGATATAGTCAGGCAGTCCATGGAGAAAGTGACTTGCTTCAGATATTCCACAGCCCATGGGTCTGAACAAGGCTGTTCTGGTCAAAATTAGCAAGGTAGCTTGCTTTAAAACAGATTCTATGCAGTTAGAGCTTTCAACCATTTTCTCCCAAGGTGTTACCTGATTCTCCTGTTCCCTTTTGTTCCCCCTGTTCCCAGGCCAAGCCAGCTGTGAAAACAGTGCAGTCTAATGCAGCACCCGTGAAAAGTGCACCTGCTGCTCCAGTGTCCCTTAGGAAGAATGCAGCGAAGCAAACAGCACCGGCAGCAAGCCAGGCCAAGCCTGCATCCACAATGGTTCCTGGGGCTGCACAGCCCGATGACACATCAGAGAGCAGCAGCTCATCCGACAGTGAAGATGAAGAACGTCCATCAGTAACCCAAGTGCGTGTCTCCGAGATCCTCTCTCTCCTTGCGTGCCTCTCAGGGCTAGGAGCTGCAGTGAAAAGAAAATTTTGTAAATGCATGTAGTGTGTAGCAAAGTCATGTTGGGGGTGGGAGGAAGGAGGCGTGAGGTGTTAAAAGGCACCTCCGTGTCTTTGCTCTGAGCTTTAATCAACCCATTGTGCCTTTCTTAGAAAAATCCATCAGTACTTTTAAATGAAAAAAAAACCCCAGCAATTCTTTTCCCACCTGAAGAGGCAAATTATCATGGTGGAATTTGCTTCTCAGGTATAAATTGCAATAAATAGTGTCTAATTTGCCAAACTGTAGTGCAGCTGAGCTTCCCTGCTGTGGAGAGTGCAAAGTGCTGCCTTGTACCTCACTGGAGGGGACTGGTAATAGCAGTAGGCTGATGAAGAATGCCTGGTCTTGCTTTCTCATCTTGGGAGACTGTCCCCACACAGCTAGATGAAAGAATTCCTTGTGTCCTGCCAGTCACTAATCTTCCTTCAGGGTTTGCCTTTCCCAGGGGGCTCTGAAATTTCTTCCCTTGATTACAGTCTGAGCAGATGAATTATGCTGCTGTGGGATTTGTCTTACTTCACTCTGTTCATGTCTTGTCCAGACAAAGCCACCTCCAAAATCCTCCCAGGCCATCCCGTCCGCAGTGAAACCTACACCAGCAGCATCGCTCCCCGTCAAAGCAGCTCCAGCAAAAACACTTCCACTGTCCCAAGGGAAGACGGCACCAAAACCAGCAGTGCCAAAGCAGGCTAAAACCTCCCTGGGAAGGACTGCTGCTCCCCCGAAGCCTGCTGAAAGTATAAAGCCAGTGGAGATCTCTGCTTCATCAGCCAGTGAAGAGGAGGATCTCCCTATGCCTGTCAGCCAGAAGGTAGGTGCCGCATTCAGCCCAGTGCCAAGGGATGGGATATGCGAGACAAATGTTTATCCCTTAAATGCTGCTGCTGATCTCCTCGAAGCACCAGGAGCGTGTTGTTTCTCAGTCCCTCGGAGAGGAAGATCTTTCTACTTGGAAGCAAGTACAGCCTCACTCTTCTCATGCAGCTGTACCAGAGGAGGTGGGAAGCAAATGGTTTGATACGAGCTGTCCACTCGTGCCCTGCCCCTCTGGAGTGGCCTTGTGTGCAGGATCACAGGTAGCTTGGTCTTGGCTCTCCTCTGAGGGTTTGGTTAGAGTTCTCTAACCAAAGGAGAAGGACTGGGAGCTTGCACTGGATTCAGGTGGCTAAACTCACAGGGATGCAAATCCCTTCCTGAGAGCATCTCTAGGCACATTGTATTGAGACCTTCTGCCTCAAGTCTGAGCTGCAGGGCACTTCAGAAAGTGCCCTGAAAGCAGCCTTTTGGAGATGCAGCCTTACTGCCTGCAAGGGAGGAAGGGAAGCTGGGGGTAGAGCCTCACGTGTCCTTGCAAGGAGGCTCTTTGTCAACATGTCCTTTCACTGTTGACAGGCAGGAGCCAGAGAGGCTCTGCATTTTTGTCTTCATAGCCTTGGTCTGCTGAGGTGGGTGGAGGGGGACGCTTTTCTAACAGTTGGCTCTGTGCTGCTCTCTTCCTGCATGATTTGTTATATGTGAGGATTCAGCTCTAGGTGACAGGAACAGCTATTTGATAGCTGTGCCATGAGGTCCCACTGTAAAACCATCGAGATTTGTCCCATTTTAGCAGGGTTTATGTGCTGGGGTAGGTTTGTGTCCTCCAGTGTTGATTCTGTGAAACTGTCAACAGCAAGTTTTACCTGCTGATTTAACCACTTCAGCATCTTCCCTCTTGCAAACTGACATTTACCTTTCAACAGCCAGAGTCAGCAAGGAAGTGCTTGTCATCGAGGGAGCTCTATTATGCCAAACAGGCTGTTCCTTCCCATGTTAGTAGCCTACAGGCAGAGACAACGAGTGAAGCCTGAAGATAAACCATGGGGCTTAGCTGTGTCCACAGTCCTGTCCTCCCAGTCAAACTCTTCTTAGCTCATCCCTCACCATCTGCTACTTGGGCATATGCTAACCACTGACTTACTGTATCCTGCAACTTCCTCTGGCTTCTGTGTAAGATCCAAACAGATACAGAGCGTTGGAAGCTGCTTCATCTTTCCCTGTGGGGGTGGATTAGCACAATTAAAATGAACATCATGCCTAAATTGAACTGCTTAATTGGTATGTTTACCCCTGAAGACTCAGGAATATTTAGTTAAAGAAGTTGACAAGGTGTTTGCATATTTGGGGGGAGGGAAAGAATGGTGATGGGGGGCAGTCTGACCTTGAAGATGCTGTGAGCTGCTTTTCTTTTGGAACTGCTAATTTTGCTCTGCTGCTTCTTTCCTGAGTGTTTTGAGCCAAAGGTGGCACTCAAGCCCTCTATAGACAGGCTTTGGCTTCTGTTTACAAGGAGTGGGTGTGAGATGCACGTGCAGCTGTGTGTTGGGAACCCGTGTCTTCCTTGAGCATCCCAGGAAAACCCGTGTGGGTTGTGCTGACAAAAGCTGTGCCAGCAACTTTTTATCTTGGACTGCAGGCCCTGTGGGGAGAGGCCAAATCTCCCAAGGGACAGAGGGTCTCTTTCCCTCCTTGAACCCTGTTCCCCCTGCTGTGCAGGTAGCAGTTGTCCCTTTGCTGGGCCATGACACATCTGAGATACTGGTCCCAGTCCTGGTACGGGGCGGTGCTCCTGCAGCACACAGGCAGTGCTGGAGTGTGATTTTACAACGTGCTGGGCGCACGTGGCTCAGTGTTGTTCCCCCTCTTGTCATGCAGCGCTGCAGGATGCAAATGGACCCAGCGAGTGGCAGATGGGTTGTGCGGGAGCTGAGTCATCACACTCACTGAGCCACAGGCAGCTCCTGCTTTGGGGGCTGGAGAGGGAGCAGGAAAAATGATTTCCTCTTGAGTTATTTTCCTCCTCTCTGAGTTACTTCAGTACCTGTGACTCTCAAGCTGTCAGAAGCTCTCTGCCTGTGTTACCTGCTCCCTGGATGTAACTCTGCCATGCTGTTGGCCAGATCCCACCTGAGGCTGTCATCCATCTGATGTGGATGGATGGACCTTGGCTGCCTCCCAGGATGATCTGAGGCTGTGTAAACCTTATGGTGGTTTCTGTGTGGATGCTGTTATGTTCTTTCTGTGTTAGGATGCCCCTGCATGGCAGCTCTTTCCCACTCCATAGCTGAGTTAGAAAATGGAGCAGCCCTGTGCTATGCATCCACATAGAGGGAGAAGCCAGACCCGTTGCTATGCAGGGCTTAAAACTCAGTTGGCTCCGATCTTGGTAAGCTCTTCCCTTGCACAGCAGTGTTCAGAACAGCAGAGAGGAGCTAGCATGTTCAGAGCAGTGTGTGTGAATTCTTCTGAGTGCTTCAAGTACTTGTGCCTTTTCAGCATTGCAAAGCTGGCCTCTCTCCTGGAGATTGTGACTCACTGGTATCAAAACAAAACAGAAAAGTGAGGTTTGCAGTCCCCCCTCCCCAAGCATTTGTGGAGGTTTCTGTTTCTCTAAGCAGAGTCAAAATGTGCTTGGCTTGTTCAGAGAGCTGTTCTGTAATGGGATAAACATGCAGATGCTGTTGTCTGTTTCTTGTTTGGCTTGGAGATGATAAACAGTGCCCCAGTGGCAGCCCATGGCAGGGCTGTGCCAGGAAGCACAGTAGGATTGGTCTTCCCGAAAGGCTGCTAAGCTGGTGCTCTCTGCTGCGGGCTGTGGGGGTATCACTGCACTGGCAGCATGGCAGGGGTGGTGCAGGAATCTCTCATGGAGTGCCAGAGCAGGCTGGCATCACATGCAGGGTGCACAGGGCCTGCCTGCCCTGGCAAACACGATGTACTCTTTGGCAGAGCAGCCCGGAGATGAGCCATGAGTGGAGTAAATGAGCAGGTGCAGAGCACTGCCAGCCTGGGGAATATCTGCAGGGAAGGAAACTCCCAAATCATCCACAAGCACTGCCTCTCCCTCTGCCACCACTAGCCTTCAGTGTGTGGGAGGAGGATCTGCAGCCCTTGGAGAGGGGCCAGAAAGAGAGAGTCTCACCTGGCAGTTGTGTATCTGGGGCACAGGTGACTATGGCTTCCTAGTGCTGGCACAGCAGGGAAAGTGGCTTGTGTTCTGTCCTGGAACATCTGGGTGTTGACAGGTGTTGCAGAAAGACACAGCCCAAGTGAGTGTCAGAGGTGTTTTGTTGTCTGGAGATTGCTAAATTCTTACACCTGTTGACAAATCAGTTTCCAAGCTGAGTCGCACTTTGTCTCTGCCCCCACTCCCAAACCCTTGTGTCAGCCCTGTATCTACACTGAGCTCTAGCAGCTCTAGGCTGTAGCTGCTCTAATGCTGTCTCAGAATCCTGCAAGTGTTATGGCACAAGGCTTTCCAACTCCTACTGATTCCCTGAGCTGTGGGCAGGTCTTGCTTACATGAGAGTCTTCCTTGGAGTGGGAGTCTTGGGGTTGCAGTGCTTCTCCTGTCCTCAGTCTCCTGTCCAGCCAGCATCTCTGCCTCAAGAAGAAATTGCTGTTAGGAGCTTACAAGCACTTTTAGCCTGTGTGCTCATGTAGAACACACTTGGGCTTTCTGTCAGAAGGAAATTGCTAAATGCAGAGGAATGTATCTACAGCAGCACAGTCCAGGCAGGGACTGAAGCCCCTTCCACTCGTAACACACCAAGGATGGTGTGAGTGCTCATAACAGCTCTGCTAGGGTGAAACAAAACCCAGCCTGAGCTGAAACTGCACTTAAACTCCTAAACAACACCTGTACTAATACTGCATTTCTGGGTCTGTGTTTGTTTTTTGTTAAGAGGTTATCGGAACAGCCCAAGCCTGTTCCCAACCTGAGCCAGGCTGCTAAAGCTGGGCAGCCTGAAAAAGCAGTGGTAAGCACCTTGAAAAGCCAGGCCTCAGAAAGTGGGAGCAGTGACTCGTCTGACAGTGAAGAGGAGTCTCCTGCAGCACAGGGACAGACTTCACAAGCTGGTAAGTCTCCTGGTAGTAGCCAGGATCCCTCACCTGCATCCTTATGGGTTTCTTCCTCTCCCCTGCACATGGAGCAGCTCCTGCTCTGGACAGCCACGGAGAGCAACTCTTTCTCACAGTGACAATCTCTTATGCTTTTCCTGCAGTGAAAACCAATTCTGTGTCCCAACCAACAAATGTGAAAAAGGCACCAGCTTCGGCACCAGCCACAGCCCCTCTAGCTGTGGACAGCAGTGATGATTCTAGTGAGGAGTCAGATTCAGAGGATGAAATAGTCCCCCCTTCCCAGGTGAGGAGCTGCTGACCCAATGTCTGTGTAGGCTTTTAGTGCTGCACACTCAGGAGGTCTCAGGACTTGGAAGGTGGTAACTGTGCAGGTGATGAGCAGTGCAGAGGAGCCTCCTGTTGGCTGGATCAGATTTTCTTGGCAGTATCCATGGGTCTGGCTGACGCCAGCTCTGTGTGCACATCTCAGCCACAGCAATCTTGCAGTGTGTTAGTGCAATGGAGAATGTGAGTGCTTTAACAGGAACCTGAGTAGACACACAACCCCTGATCTCCCCTGGGACTCTGTCCCCTCTGCTCTACTCCAGGAATTTAGACTGGAAAAGCAGCCAAATCGTTACAGTAAGAGTCTTTCCATGAGCTGTGTACCTCCAAGGCAACCCATTGCCTGGTTCCTCCCAAACCCCTGATGTTCTCTGGTTTTCTTTTCCACAAGCTTTGGGGAGGATGGAAGGGTCTTCCCTGAAGGGTAGCACAGCGGTCCTGCTGCCTTTCAGCTGGAGGAGCCAGGCCGCTGCCTTGGAGAAGAGAGGTGACCCCTTATCTGTGCTGAGAGCACCCCTGAGTATCATGGAGCTGATCCCAGCTCTCCCACTGGAGTCTCTTTGTGTCTCCATGCCAGTTGTGCAAAGCTGTGGCTGAGCTCCCCAGAGCCAGAGCTGCCTCGGTGTGAAGCTGTCTTGGGGGTATCCGCACTTGTGCTGCAGTTTGAGCCCAAGAAACTACATTAAAAATCCTGCTGACTGAGGAACATGGCTGCTGTTCCACATGGTGGTGGCTTGGCTGGTACTCTGAGCCTAGGACTTGGTGGCCAAGCACACTACTTATCCCACACATGCCTTTGCTGGGAGTGGGACATTATGAGCACTCAGGAAATCCTTCCCCATGTTGGCCCGAGGCTGTGGGCAGCAGAAAGGCTGTCTCCCACCAGCTGATGGGCAGGCAGCCATCCTGAGCAGTCCTTGAGTAAAGCATGTTTATTACTGAGATTGTATAAAATAATGCAGTTGCTGTAACTTGAGCTTTTTGTGAGAGGGCCGAGAGCTCACGTTGGGCTGGTGGCTCTGCACGGCGGAGCGGGGCCTTTTTCCGAAGGCCAGATGTTGTATGAGGGAAATGTCAGCCCACAAAGGCCCAGCTTGTCAGAGATCTGGAGGGGGAGAGCTGCTCACATAGCCGCGTTGGTAACACAAACCAGGAGGCTGAGTGCTCCTTTGTGGCTCCTGCTCCCTCCTCTGCTGGCATTTGTGTCATGGACCTGTCCTCAGTGCCTGATTTCCATGCCCCTGGCCTTTCTATTTTTAACCCCTCTTATGTAAAGTTTGATGCGAAGTTTCAAATGTGAGACAACAAAATTGCTCTTGTTAATTTGACCCCTATCCTGTTTTTGCCTTGTGGACCTGGAGGCAGATTTTCCCTGTGGTCGGTGTCTTTGTTTATCTCTGTTGCCAATTAACTCTTGGTGTGTGATTTTTAGAGTGTAGAAGACATCCTGGAGTCCAAGTGCCTACTCTGCAAAGGTTTACAACTGCAGTCTTGTTGGTGCTGCAGTGGGTAGGGATTCACAGCTTGCAAGCACAGCACATTTCCCCTGCCTGCCCTCAGGGTAGGTGCCTCTGGGGCACTGAGCCAATGCTTTTTGGCACTCTCAGGGTGCTGGCCCTTATTTCTGCTCCTCGCTGTGCCAGAGGCCTTGCTCAGAGGCTCATGGGAGACGGAGCTGGTCTGCAAAGGAAAGAATTAAAAAACAAAAGTCTTGATGCTGTGCTGAAAATGATAGAAAGGCTTAGGAGTTAGTGCTGGATTGGTGTATGCCTCTGTATCTTTTCCCTCCAAGTTTGCTCCGTCCTGATTTTCTTTCTCATCTCTTTTAGAGTCTGTCCCAGCAGAACGTCAAAGTAACTCCGGTTTCGAGCGTGGTGGCTGCAAAGGCAAATGCCACCCTGCCTTCAGGGAAGAGGACAAAAACTCCTGCTACTCCTGCTGTCCCTGCAGTGAGCAGAGTGTCTGAGAGCTCAAGCAGTGATGCCTCGGAGCACAACATACTGGCAGGAAAGGTAATGATGGAGGAGACTAAGGTGGGGAGCTTTCCTGGGGAGAGGGAGAAGATGGGTCTTCTGGGGTCTGGGGCTGGTGCCATGTCCCCAGCTGAGGGATGTGTTCATGAAGCAGGGAGAGAGGGGCTGTTCTATCCTAACCATGATTATCATGCCCGGAGATGAGGCAGAGGAGCAAAGGGTAGTCCTAGTACCTTTGCTGTTCCTGGCTCCCAGCTGGCTGGCTAGTTTCTTCCTTCTTTTGTGATAGCAGTTGTCTGCTTGGCCACAGCTGCCTGCTTCCCTTGTGGGCTGGGGCAAGCTGGGCCCTCTGAGAGGTTCTTGGGCTGACTGTGACACAAACTGGAGCAGTACAGCTGAAGAAGGGCCAAGGTGGTCCAAGCCCATCTACTCTGGGCTGCTGCTTACAGTTCATGGACATGAGCAGTTAGTTATTCCTCCTTCCAGATCTATTTCATCTCCCTCTCCCTAGGTCCCCGTTGCTTCTAGCCAAAAACAAACGGTTCCTGTGGGAAAAGCTCCTCCAGCCAACACTGCCACCCCAGGAAGTACCACTGCCAAGGTGAGGAAGCCAGTCCTGCAGCCAGCACAGGACAGCCACCCGAGCCAGGCCGTGCCACCCACCCAGGCACAGGACACATCAGACAGCAGCAGTTCCTCCGACAGCGATGAGGAGGAGGCACCCAAGCAGCCCCTCAAACCTGGTCAGTTCTCTCCAGAAGATGCTCTTGGTGCTACTGGGGGGGGACGGCCTTTTGTTACCCCATGGGAGGTGTGCAGTGGTTGGAGAGGCGTTCCTCCTCTCTAGCCTGGCAGAGCACTCCCCTTTCTTTGGAGGCGGGCAGCCTTTTGGTGGCAGTGCCTGTGCTGGGGAGGTGAGCTGAGCCCCAGGCA
Source organism: Falcunculus frontatus (assembly GCA_013398115.1). Lineage (NCBI taxonomy): Eukaryota > Metazoa > Chordata > Aves > Passeriformes > Falcunculus > Falcunculus frontatus. The sequence goes on along the minus strand of VZRV01005702.1, from coordinate 3,160,770 downwards.
GCAGTGGTTTAACAGGAGGAACTTTGCTCTTCCAGCAGGCTCCCTGCAGAAACCAGGAGGGACCCAGACAGCCCACAGCTCCTCCTCAGAGTCCAGTGAGGAGGAGGAGGAGGATGCAGCATCGCAGGTATGGTACCTGAGCAGGCTGGATCCTCTCGGGTCTTGCAGCTGGCTCCTAAGTAGGACTGAGAGAGACTCAATTCTCAGCCATAGCAGATGGGGTGCTGGGTGGATTTGCCAGCGGATAAGTGGGGGTTCCCCAGTGTAGTGGTGTGAGCAAGACCTTTTGGTGGGGGCAGAGAGAAGGAAGCTTTTGAACCTGGAATGCTTCCCCTGGCAGCCGGGCTTTGGGTCCAGGGTTCATGGTGCCTTCCCTGGGAGAAGAGACAGGAGGACGTGGTACCTTGCAAGGGTTAAACCAGGAGAACTGGTGCACGGTGCCAAGAGCAGCAGGGATTTTTTTTTCCCCCACTTTAGTTTGTAACTTAACCCGCGTCCAAGACATTAAATTCCCTTTGTAAGTAACGTGCAGGGCGTGCAGCACATCTGCAGCGCGTTAACTGTGCGTGGGCGCATGCTGATGGCCAGGAGCTTCCCCCAAGCCTGCCTTGCTGGGCGAGAACAAAGGAGAGCCTCTGGCCGCCAGCTCGAGGCTGTCAGCTCAGCTGGTGTTTGTCAGTGCTGGTCCCTCTCCTGGTAGCCCTGGGCTCTCAGAGCAGGCTCCACAGGTGGCCAAAGGTGGGCCCTTCACTTGGAATATGAGGCCAATAGCAGCAGCGACAGCTGCATGTCTCATGTGTGGGAGGCTGCCCTGCCTCAGTGTGTCTGTGCTGTTTCAGTCCCTCCTCACAGGCTACCCAGTCCTCTCCAAGACCCCAGTAACACCAAAGACGGTTCCCCCCCAGCCTGGAGGTGAAGTGGGACCAGGGAAAGCAGCTGGGAGTGCTGCAAACTCCCTCGCCAAGGGCTCCCTGAAAGCAGCCCCGGCCGATAGCTCGAGCAGCGACAGCAGTGACTCCGACACAGATGACAACCAGGTGGCTGCAAACCACAAAGCAGGTGGGTCTCCTTTGGCAAGGTTGGGAATTTGCTTGGCCCGGGAGCGAAGCCGTGCTGGCACAGGAGGGTGACACTGGGGAGGGTGTCACTGGGACGGGCCCTGTTCCCAGTGTGTCTCTACCACAGAACCACAGCATGGAGTGCTGCTGCCGTCTGCTGGCTTCCCTGGCCACAGCACAGCCTTCCTTGAACACCCTGCTTGTGCTGTCTGCCTCCAAGGCTCAGTGCCTTTGCCTCTTCCAAGATATGCTTTAACCACAGTAATTAACAGGAACAGGTAGGGCTCTCCCTGGAGCCTGTGCGCACTGCATTGCTGGCTTCTGTGGAAGATTCAAATACTGCCTGAAGGACATCTGGACGGTGCTAGTATTAAAGCCTCCCCTTGGGCTGTGTGGGCTCTGCTTCATGTCTGGAGAGCAGAGGAGGGGAGGCAAGTGAGAAGACCTGTGGAGAAACAAAATGTCCCACCATTTCCCTGGTTTGTTGGCAAATTGTAAGAGTTGGAGCTGGAAGCTGCTTCTGCTGTGGTGTGACCCTGACACCTTCAGATGAACTCTGGCCCGTTCTAGAAGCTCACATGGGTCTGTTGGTCCCTTGGTCACATCGTGAAATTGTGCAAAGGGCTGTTGAGGAGGTCAGAACTATCTGTATATGGGCTCTAGAGGGCCCAGGGGCACTGTAGTTGGCCACTGGTGGTGATCACATGTGGAAGTGTGGAAACGCCCACCAGCTTGGGATGTCCCAAACTCACTGGGGATGGTGTCCTGGGGAAGGACTGCTCTATCTGTGCTCACCCATCTTGTCAAACAGCCAAAGCTATTGTGGCTGTTGTCACCACTTCAGGCTGAGGCGTCTTTCTCTGACTGTGCTATAGATGCCAATAGGTTTAGCTTTTTTTTGGGAGAAGAACTGGATGCTCTTCTTCAAATGCATATTTCCATTCTCCTGTGACTAGTCTTGTGTAATGAATGCTCCCTGAGTTGTCTTCTCTCTCTTCTCTGTTTTTGCAGAAAACAACCCCCCTTCAGGACAGGAATCTACAGAAGCCTCCAACAAAGAGAAGGTGGCAGGAAAAACGGAGCCACGTCATACCAGCCTCAAAGCTCCCCCACTGAAGAAAACTCTGGCAGTGAAAGAGAACGATGTTGGGGCAAAGGGGGTGCAAGTGACCCCAGCATCATCACATGCCCTGCTCTCTGTCCCACAGCCACAGGAACCAAGCTCAGGGAGTGAAACTGAGGTCGCCACTGCTGCCAAAGTCCCTGCAGTGCAGACAGTGGAGGGGTCGGAGGTGAAGAAGAAGAAGAAAAAGGAGAAAAAAGAAAAGAAGGAGAAAAAGAAACCATCCTCCACAGCAGACAAGGCTGTGAAAATGTCCAAGAGCAAAGACAAAGAGAACAAGAAGCAGAAAACGTCTCAGAAGCGGAAGCTGACAGGAGAGGATGGGGCTGTGGGGCAGCCCAAGGAGAAGAAACGGAAAGGGCAAACTAATGAAGACGTGCTCAAAAAGAAAAAGAAGAAAGCAGATGGTGACACAGAGAAGGTGGCAGGCAGCAAGGAAAAGAAAAAGGCAGCTAAAAGTAAGCATCCTACACTTTGGGCCTGGTTTGCAATAAGTTCTTGCAGCTGATGCACATTCAGCCTCTGGTGCAGGGCCTTGCAAGTAGCACCCACTTTCCCATTGGCTTCCTTCTTGGCTGCTTCCCTCATGGAATCATAGGGTCATGTGGGCAGGAAAAGGCCTCCAAGATCATTGAGTCCAACCATGAACCCAGGCCCATCCCCAAATCACGTTCCCAGGTACCATATCTACTGGTCTTGTAAATGCCTCCAAGGTTGATGACCATACCACTGCCCTGGGCAGCCTGTTCCAGTGTTTGACAACCCTTTCAGTGAAGAAATTTTTCCTAATATTCAATCTAAACTTCCCCTGGCTCAACTTGAGGCTCTTGTTTCCTCTTGTCCTGTCACTTGTGACCTTGCTACAGCTTGTTGTTCTGCAGTGCTCTGCTCTCTGCCCTAATCCAAAGGCCATTTTCTTCTTTGCAGTGCAGCCTGTGTTTGCAAATCAGAGCTGGTTTTGTGCTGGATCTTGTAGGCTTTAAAAAAAAAGGGGGGGAGATGGATTGGCTGACCCACATCTGCTGGGGTTTCTGTTCTGCTGAAATGCAGCCCTTATTTTTGGAGGAGACAGACTTGTCCATTGGCCCGTGTGTGAGTTGTTAAACAGGGATGAGTGGAACCTCTTGGAGCAGTTGTGCTGAGCTGAACCTCATGTCCATCCTGTGTTAGCAGCTCCCCTGGCTCTCATTTCTGGCATGGGCCCATCCACTCCAGCCCTGAAGTGGTTCCTTGGAGCAGGTGGGCAGCAGGAGGTGGAAAGAAGGCAATTCTATGTAATTCTACTCATGTATGCACAGATGGTGGGATCAAGCTGCTCTGGCTCAGGGGTATTAGGGAAACATCCCTGGGTGCAGCTGCCTGTGGCAGAGCTCTGCCTTCATCCAGTTCCTGCTCTGGAAATCTTGCCCAAGTTTGGATGTAATCAAAAACTTATTGGAGGTACTCCTACCAGTCTGTGCTCCCTCTCAGAGACTGACAATACCACAGTCCCTCTCTTAGCTGGCTTTTATTTCCCATTCCTAGAAAAGAAGACTGGAAAAGAAAAGAAGAGCAAAAAGGCATCTCTGGAAGGGGCACCTGTAGCAGATGGCTCTGCTGAGGTTCACAAGAAGAAGAAGAAGAAGGAGGTATGTGTCAGACCCTGGGCTGTGGTGCTCATCCCAGCAGTGTGCCGGGCTGGAGGAGGAACAGAGCCATGTCCTGGCCTTGCTGGCAGTACAGGGGAGCCTGCAGTTCACTGTGGCCAGTCTTTAGACACCCTGACCTGTGGTTGGGATTAGGGTGGCTCAAAGGGCTTGTTCCTGTATTGCTGCCCTAGGAGATTCCTTTCCCTGGAAGGGTCAAACCCAGGGACCCTTTTGGTGGCAAAGGACTTAGTCCTGTCTGAGGAGTAAGTGCTGCTCTCCAGCTGTCTGTTCATCTCATTCTCAGCAGAAGCTGGAGCTCCTGAGGGTTTGGCAGGCTTCTGCATCCCATCCCAAGGGCTTGAAGGCGTGACAGAGGGAGACTACAGGGTGTTCCTTTTAGTGGCTGCCACCTCTACATGGACATATCCAGGAAGCCTCTGTGGCTTTGCTGGGTCCTTCATGTCTGTGATGCAAATGATACTGATGTATTTTTCCTCTTTTCCATTTTAGAAGAAGAAAGCAGCTGAGCCTGAAGAATTGTGAGAAGGTACATGGCCTGTGGGGACTGGCCATTGGTACCCTGAGCGGCATAACCTTGGCCACATTCAGAACTCCTGGGCCAGTTTTGGGAAGACAGCGTGGCCTCTTAAGTGCTCACTGAGCCAGCCTGGCCTTACATCAGAGGGCCAGGGAGTGGAGCGGTGTGAGGAATGTCGTGCAGCCGTGTGCTGGCTTCTCTGGATGTGTGTGACCTCAACTCTTTAGCTGCTGAGAACTGGATGTCCAGCCTGGGTGTTGCTGACCTCTGTCACCAGCAGAGATGAGCGGCCTCTGGCAGTGTCTGTCTGTCCCTGCTGACCACAGGGAGCTTGCAAAAGTGATGGTGATGTAGCCACCTGGAAGTGGACCAGATGCCTCTGCCCATGCTCTGCTCAGCTGTAAGGCTGTTCTCCTCCTCTCCATCCCTAACTCTTTTAACTCCTCTCCCCAAAGGTACCGCATTCCTGTGATTAAAGATTTATGGGTGAAGATCAAACAGAAGAGAGGAAAAGGAAGCTCACCTGGAGAATTCCAACGGTTTTCAAAAGAATAATTTATAACTTCTTTTAACTGTGGCTTTTAGAGCAGAGCAGTAACTTTCTGCCTCCTCCTGTCCTGCTGAGGCCCAGAGATATGTTTATAGTCACTCCAGGTAGAATGGAACGGGAGGAGGCAGTTTGACCAGAGCAGAGTATAAACTGCTTTTCCACTTGTTGACACCCAGCCATCCCTTTCTCTTACCACAGAGCTATATTTTTGAGAAAAACTTTTACCTTTTTTCCCTCTCCTCCTGTGACTTGTGGTGTCAGTCCTTTTGCTACTACAGAAGAGAGCTCTCGGGTTTCCTTTTTATTCTAACACTGACAGCAGTGATTATCATGTCCCTGGAGTTGCACTGAACAGTTGTGTCCAGCAGCTGTTCTCAGCCAAGGCAGAGTCAGTTTTTGTGCTGGTTTTTTATGAAATACAAAATAATAAACAACAAACAGATTTTACTTTCAGCTGCTTTCAGGGGAGGCCAAGGCTGGCTGCCTCTGGAGGATGTTGTGGGTGGGAGAGCAGAGCCCAGTCTGTCTGGGGCAAGGGGACCCCAGGGTACAGGTGAAATCAAACAAGGCATAGGCCAGGAATGGGACAAGAAACACAGCCCATCCTGGATGGAGAGACAGCTGTCCAAGTATCTGTAGAGATTTTTCTTTATCCCTTTTTTGTTAAGATTCATTTATTTTTAACCTCGGACAGCTGCAAACAGCACGCAGAGCCCTGCTGGAGTTGCTTACAAGGCTTTCTTATTCAAAAGTTTATTTGAGATTATTAGCTTGTGAGATCATTTATAAAGGAACAATCAGATATATTCAGGAAAATTCGAAGCCCCTCTGCCCATGGTTACCCACTGCTGGAGGCTGTAGGCGAATCTCTATCTACAAATCTGAGCACTCCACAATAAAAACCCATTACTCCAGTAATCTAGCAGGGTGCCAGCCTACAGGGATCAGTTAAGAAGCTGGTGGGGGTTGTTTTGCTGCTTTAAATGTTCGTTCAGTGTAAGGAAGCATTAGTTCTTCAGCAGGGGTGAGCTGTACCGCTGCTTGGGTGCTGTTGGAGGTCGAGCCAAAGAGAACAGGATTTATGGATCTGACATGGTTGAAATAATTTTCCAGCCTGCTCTACCCACTCTCTGAGGAGACTGTCTGATCGTGGTGGCAGCTCAGCCCTGGCTGGTGCTCTGCAGCAGGGGAAGGGTGCCCAGGGATGCCCACTGTTAACCGCCTTGGAAAAGCAATGTAAGAGCAGAAAAGAAATAGAGAAAAAAAATAAGGCAGGAGCTGGGATGCTGAAGGCAACTGCTGGCATCCTCTTCTACTCTACTGTGGGGGAACAAGAGCAGGTAAGTCAGTAAAATAGCTCAAGGACCTCCCAAACCCCCTCTCCATGCCACCTCCCACTCCCCAGCAGTCCCCAGGACTCTGGGGTCACTTGGACACTCACCTTTGCTTGCACTCAGCTTAAGCATGTCCACCCCGGAGAAGATCATCTCCTCTGGGTCTGTGGTGGAAGCGGCAGCACTGGGAGCAGCAGTGCCTGCAGAGGGAGGGCAGGATGTGGGTGCTGGACCCCGGCGTTGCCCCATCACCCACCCCCATCCCTCTGAGGGCAGCAGGGACGAGCCTGCACCCACTGCTGAGCTGGGGGCAAGGGTGGCTCATGGAAAACCCTGACTGCACACCTCAGCTCCAGCTACCTGTGGGGGGCTGTGGGTTTTGGGGTCCTCTCCAGCCTAAACATATTGGCACTGAATGGGTGAGGGGTGCACCCTGCAGCCTGGACCCCTTCCTCTCCTCTCCTAGCTCTCCTCCCTAATCCCAAGCATGCACACTTCTCCTTCCTCTCCATCCCCTCCCTGGCAACCTACCGGGGCAGTCCAGCTTTCCCCGAGTCACAGTGCCCTCAATCTTGGTGCCGTTTTTGTAGGAGCACCAGCAGAAGCCGGTGGAGTATTGGCACTGCTTGGGCAGGTAGTCGCCGTTCTCATCGCACTGTGGGCGGAAGCGGCCCAGCTGGTCATCCCCAAAAGTGGCCTCTGCCTGGCACTTAGTTTGCACTAGGGTAATAGAAACAGAGGGGACGCTCTGTCAGCCCCCCAGGCCCTTCTCCCCCTCAGCAGGAGATTCTATCCAGAAACAGTTAAAGATGAACAATCCCCTGCCTGGTAACCTTTTTGAAGCTCTTGGGCTAACCAGAGATGGAGGATTTGGGGTGGTGCTCCAGCTGTTCAGCCTTTTGTCCATCCCAAATGCGCTACAGGCAGCAGGCAGAGATGCTCTGTGATGTGCTAACAGCCATGAAACAGAGGCTCTCCACAGAACAAATAGGTCTCTGACTGGAGGGAGGACTTGGTTGCCTGTGAGATGCCCCATGTCAACACCTCCCTGACCCTCCCCAGCTCAGCAGCCCCATCCCCAATACCTTTCTCCGCTGGGATTGCCTTGCGATCCTTCGGCTTGTCGTTCTTGGCCATCTCAAACAGCAGCCACTTGTGCATCCAGGACTCAAAGGACTGCAATGAGAGGGTCCAGCACGTTAATGGGCATGGGGGGAGTTCACCCCAGGGGAGCCATGTCACTGCTCTGGCTTGGACAGGGAAGGTGATGAACTCCATCCCCTTCCTTGGGGTGGGAGCAGCCCAAGCCTGGCTAAAGCCGGACTTTGTTTATCTGGGTGGGGATACCCTAGTCCCTCCCCAAAGCACTCCTGGACAGAAAGCAGGTGGGACAGGATGACCGTGACAAGCACTGACCTTCCAGTCAGCATGAGTCATGGTGCTCCTCAGGCTCTTCAAGTTGTCCATCAGGTTGTTCTTCAGCTCCGGGAACGTCTTACTGGGGTCTGCTTGCTGCAGAGCAACCACCACAGTGAGGGCAAAGAAAAGTGAGGGCAAAGAAAAGTGAGGCAGGGGGTGGGGGTTGGAGCTCTGCTGGTATCAGCCAGATGGATGCTGCAGGAGGTCAGGAGCTCCCACCATCTCTGAGCACCCCAAGAGACCCCAGACCAGTGCAGGATGCAGCTGTAGGGTCGGGGGGGGGAGCAGGGGACCTTACCAGCAGCAGGTGCTTCACTTGGTCCTCAGTTTTGTTACTAACAGGGGCCTTGACCTCGAGAGAAAAAGCAAAGGGGCAGTGTGAGCACGGCAGCAAGCCCTGAGGGCAGCAGGCAGTGCCAAGCAGTGGTGAGTATCTCTTACTGAAAGGTCTCCAAAGGGCACAGGATTCAGGACCCTCATGCCCAGGGGTGTGTTTGCCATGGCTATCTTCATCGTCTTCACTGGCTTGGCACCTGCCAAGGAAGGAGAACTGTGAGGGACACCAACGGGGTTGGGTGGTCCAGGAGGGATTCATCCCTTCTCCCCCCTCCTCCCACCACTCTGGTGCCCATGGGGCTACTGACTGGCAGGCAGCTTCCTCTGCAGAGCCTCCAGCTGCAGGTTCTGGGAGGTCTTGGTCAGCTTGCTGATCTGCCCGCTCTGCTGGTACACGAAGTAGATGGTGACAGCCTGGCCGGCGATGAGCAGGGCCACCAGGATGGAGAGTGTGGAGAAGGCGGCTTTGCGTCTCAGCGCAGACCTGCGGGACACGGACGGGGAGCTCAGCCGCCCACCGGCGGAAGGAGATGACATCCTGCCGTCACCCCCTCCCCGCTCCAGACACCCCTGTCCCGGGGGATTCGCAGTCAGATAAATGCAAATTCCCCCATCGCAGAGAGCAGAAGTGAAACCTCAGCACGAGCGTCACCACCCCACACCGGGAACCGAAACCCGCTGTGGGGGCGGGGGGGGAAGTGGGGACACGGGAGGGGGACAGGGCGCTGCCAGGGGGTTTTGGGGAACGGCATCACTCTGGGCATCGCCTTTTGCGGGGTGATGAAAACCACTTGGAATCTCGCTGGTCCGTGGGGCAGAGGACACGACTCCCGGGACGTTGGATTGCACTTAAAATTTTTAAAATGTTCAAAATTCACCTGCCCCGATGGGTGAATGTGGCACTGTCGAGGTGCAGCGGTGCCCCAGAGGTCACCCCCTGCCTCCGCTGCCCGGGGAGGAGCGGACACTGCCCGGCCAAGCGACAAGTCCCGAACGGGACGCGCGGCGCGGGCGTCTGCCTGGTGACTGATGACGTCAGAGCTTTTCAGGATTCTGATTGGCTACAAGTTTTGGGCGGGGTGTGTCCCCTGCGGGGGTTGGGGCATAGGGACGAGTTGGGACATGGGGGCGCAGCCCCACAAAGCCACTTGGGTCCAAGGTCCGCTCCTGCCCCATGGTCACGTCATCAGCCTGCCTGTCCCACAGCCTCTTTCCTACAAAGCTGCTTCCTCCAAAGCTTCAAGCCATGGCTCTCTGCCCTACCCTATGAGCCTGGCCACCCCATCGCCATGCCTTGTCGCCCGCTGCCCCACAGATACAGCGACCCCTTTCATCCCGCCGCCACCTCGTGCCCTCCCAATCCCATAGCTACCCAATTCCCCCATCCCACAGCCGCCCCATGTCCCCCTCCCATTGCGGCCCCATGCCTCCCATCCCACAGCTACCCAATTCTTCCCCATCCCACTGCCACCCCGTGATCCTGCCTTGGCTCACAGACATGTTCTGGCCCCTTCTCCAGCCCTCTTGGCTCCACAGTGCCCCATTCCCACAGCCTGCGCCCCATCTTCTGCCCCATAGTCACTCTGTGCCCCCTTGACCCGACTGTATCCCCTTCCATCCCACAACCACGCAATACCCCCCTGCCCCACGTCCCCCTGTGCCCGCTTCGCCTCCCTGTGCCCCCCATCCCCGTGTCCCCAGCTGTGGCACCTCTGGGCGTCCCCAGCACTGAGCACGCCGCTGCCGCGGTCAGAGATGAGGTCCCGCTGCTCGTCAGCCATGGCTCCGCTGGGCTCCCCGAAGGCAATGAGCACCCCAAGCGAGGCTTCTGGAAATACCCTCGGGTCCCCACCCTGCCCTGACACCCAGGGGGGGAAGCCAAAAAAAAAGTCCTATTGGCTGCTGGCCCTTGCATCACTTGTTGCCAGGCAGACCTCTGCTCCAGAGGTCTCCAGTTCAGAAATGATGCTGGACACAGCCGTGAGCTCCGCAGCCGCTCAGCGGGGCTTCACTGCCCACCCCACGCCACGCCTAGGTCACGGTGCCCAGCCTGGTGACACCGGTGCCATGGGCCCAGAGGATCCGGTCCCCCTGAGGGGACAGGAGGTGGTACATGGGGGGCAGGAGATGAGAAAAGGGAGGTGGGGGTGGGATGGGGTAGGTGAGAGGCAACGTGTGAGGAAGGAAGTGGGGTGCAGAGCTGCGGCACAGGGGATGGGACGCCATGGGGAGGACCCCCCACACCAAAGGCCGAGCAGGACCTTCTGTGGGGGAACAGTGCAGGGTAAACCCCTCCTCCCTGACCTTGGCTGCTGGAGAAGAGCTGCACTTGGGCTCAAGCCCCTCATTGAGGGTCGCCTTGGACCCTCCCTGTGTGTGGGTTCTTGGCCAGCACTTCTCAGCTGAGGGGGCAATGACTAAAGGACCAAGGGCTTTCAAGCCCTCCTTCCTTCTAGCACTACCCCCCCTTGCTTTGCCTGCAGCAGCTTCCAGGGGCTGAACCCCCAAAGCCAAGAGAGGAGGAGCAGCCCCTCAAGGTGAGTGACCCCAAAGCACCAGTGGGAGTGGGGCAATGGGGGTCTCCAGCCCCTCCACAGCCCCCCAAGTGCTACATGAGCAGGAGCAGCCATCCACCCCATAATGCTGGGTTTTGGTGATGTTACACAATGTCCCAGAGCAGCCCAGGGGTAACACACCCCCAATGCCCTTGCTGGGCCGACGGTCACACTGACCCCAGCACCAAGCTGGCTCCAGCATCAGGATTCAGCATGACCATGGCCAGAGTTCAGTCAAAAGTGAAACTGCAAGTGTGGAATTAACAGTCAGGCACCACTGGTTACCTGGCAAACCCACTGGGGCGAGAAGAAACGTGTTGTCTCAGCCACTCCATTTCTTTTCCTGATTCAGTCCTGAGCCTCCCAGCCAGCAGGGACTTACAGCCAGCCCTGGGAGAGCAGCAAAGGGATCATTTTGGAGCATTTACAGGGAGTAGGGCAGGGTCTCCCAGCAGATGCTCTTCCTGGAGGAAACGTGGTGGGACAATGCTCCTGCTTTCCAGGTGGGAAATTGCAGCCCCCCAAAGGGGAAGGGTTTTGGTGCCTGGACCGTGGTCCCAACCCTGTGACCCAGCTGGGAAAGGCCTGGGCACCCAGGGGTTCAGAAAGTACCTGCCCAGAGGTGTCCATCAGCCTCACCCCAGGCCACCTGTAACAAAGCTGTATTTAGAAATCATCAGAGGAGTTTGAAAAGAAAATAAAAAGGGAGAAGAAATGGAGAGAAAAGGGGGAAAAAGTGAAGTAAAAAAAAAAAAAAGGGAAGAAAAAAGGGGGGAAAAGGGAAAGAACATAGAAGCCTTCCATACATTTTTTTGTCTCTCCCCTCATGGGCACTGGGAGTTTTGGGGGACACACGGGTTTTCCTCACAGCCCCAGCCCCCACTCAGCTCCGCATTTTGGGGCCACAATCCCTGCCTCGAGGCCACGCTCCTGGTGCATTCCGTGACCAGCCTCAGCCGTAAGGGGAACCAGAGAAAGTCTGAACAGGAACTTGGCAACCGAAACCCCAGCGATTCCATGGAGCTGGGCCGGCTCTGCAAACCACAAACGTGGGTGCTAACCTGGGGGTGGGGAACAGCCTCCTTCCCAGGCAGGCTGAGCCCCTCGAGCCCCAGCCTGGAGGGGGACTGGCAGCACTAAGTCAGCCCCTGCTCCACACGCAGACGTTCCCAGTCAGCTTTTCAGTGCTTCACACACATACACACACAACTTTCTGCCCAGGGCTGCGGCACCCAGTGTTTTTTCACACCTATGAATTGATTTTCCAGGGAAGACACAGACCCTTTCAGAGAGCAGCTTTCATCCTGTCTGACCCTCCTCACTCTCCCATCACCTGAGGCTGGCACTGGATTGTCACCACCCTGCTACCTCAAGGCTTTGTATTTGGGGCTGCCCATCAAAAACTTCACAAGTCTTTTTTGGGGAAGCAAGGAGTGGTTTCAGGACTCTGCCGAGGACCAGGCCAGAAGAGGAATTGTTTCAGGCAGTGAGGTGGGAGAACCCAGCGGACATTCAGAGGAAGCCATTCATCACCAGCTGGGCCTCATCTCGCAGCTCTCAGCTCCCAGACCCTGCACAAATGTTTGGGGAACAGACCCTGAGGTGAGACCCTCAACAGCACAGGATTAGCCCTGGACAAACCTGAGGGGAAAGGCTGAGCCACAGGGCTCACCAGTGACCCCTGACTGTGTGTGGGGATGGAGCACAGCCCCAGAGCAGCCCCATGCCCTCTGCAGGATGAGCATCACCGCCAGGGTGACAGCGTGGGCAGGCACAGGGTGGGCAGGCACAGCGTCCCCCACCCACGCAGCCCAGGAGCCATCACCCCGCTACAGGGGGGTGCAGGTGATTCAGTTCCTCACTGAATCACTCAAGACAAGCTAGTTGGGTCAGGCCAGGGACTATCAAGAGCCAAGTGACCCATCCATGCCACTCTGACAGGAGGGTCTTTCCCTCCAGAAAGCCCCAGGACACAGGCCAGGAAGCTGCTCTGTGCTTGGGCTTCAGTTTCTCTTCCTCATTCACCATTTCCTTTTTGGGGTTTTACAGCAACACAAGAAGCTCCTTCAGAGATGTCAGCTGAGAAATCAAAGCAATTTTTGTCTGTAATTGTGCCGGGAACCCAGGCACCAGCCTGCCCATGGCACAGCACTGCCAGGGCAGCACGTGGCATGGGCTGGGTGTGCAGTGACTGGGCTCAGCCAGCCCTGTGTGCACCAGCACGGCTCCAGACTGCAAGAGTTAAGGGTTGATCGAGTAAATCCACCTTCCCGTGGAGCAGACACCTTCCCTTTTCTACATCTGCTCTGTAAACCATCAGGGCTACACCGGCCTGCACCAGAGGGAGTGAGGGGAAATATCTCCCCCTGCACCAAGAGATGAGCAGAGTCTGCTGGGTTTTGCGGAAGCAAAGGTCCTGCCTTGGATTTGTTTTTGCTGTAGAGCTCTCCCCAAACACACCCCACAAAGCAGCCACGGCGATGTCGCCTGGGACAGAGTAACTCACACGGAACAGCAACAGCTTTCACTGTATCCAAAGTGTACTAAAAACCAGAGCTGTTGGTAACACGGTCCCTGCTCTCCTCTGTCCTGCCCCCTCCTCCTTTCAGCTCTGAACTGCTTCTGGTTTCATGTTTTCAACACCTTCTCCATGAAGAGTTCAAAGAACACTTTAAGTACAGAAAAACAGTGATTTGAACAGCAAATGCTGCACATTTAAGACAGCAAGGGAAGTTTATTCTAACATTTTCCATGGCCACATATAAAATAACAAATAAGGCACTTTGACTGTGCCAAGGGAAATGCTGGCTTAGGAACAGATGTCCAGGCAGAGGATTTTTTCCACAGAAAGGGGAAGTGATGCATTAAGTAACATTTTGCAGAAAACCCAGCAGCAGTTGCTCGCTCCCAGCCCAGCTTTTTTTCCAAGAGATCATGACTCATTTTGAAAGCAACTTTTGCTATATGAAGCCCAAGACCCCTGTGGCTTTGGAGCAGCCAGCCCGGTTCCCCTCCAAGCCAGAGGCTCAGCTCCTGCTCCAGAGCACAAGCCATCTGTGGGTGGAATTAAACTGAAGCCCCTCGGCTTCTGAGCACACCCCAGTAAGAAAACACAGAGCTACACAGAGGTTTAAGAGAGTTTTAATAACAGAAGGTGCTGCACTGGGTTACAGACGACGTCCACGGCGACCACCCTTCCTGCGAGTGCTGTCAGAGGGGATGGGAGTGACATCCTCTGCCGGGAGAAAATCCAGAACACAGTTACCTTCCAGAGGTACCCTCAGAAACCACGTGGGCACAGCCACCCAGCCCCAGCCATCACCCAACACCTCAGCACTCAGACACCACAGGAGCCACACATGTGCAGAAGGAACTCTCCGTGGAGTGATGGTATTTGGGAACTTGCCACAGGCTGGGTGCCCAGGGCTTTAACGCTTAGCAAGCAAAAACTCCCATCTCCCATCCCACTTAAACCAAGCAGCCACAGCGTTTCCTAAGAAATGCAGGATGCCTGAAGAATTTTCAGCACAATCACCACCACTGCATCTTGTGCCTCCCCCACAAAGTTCGGGACTCTCCCTACAACAGCTGGAGAACTGAATCACCGAGACCAACAAGGTATTTTTAGGTGATTGAATGGCTCTGTGACATCAGAGGAGCAGCAGCAGTCTGCTCCAAGCTGGGGTTTGCCCTGCATACAGAAACCTGGGTTCTCAGTACTGCTCTCACCACCTACTGGTGAACTGTCCATTTAAGGATCTGTTTACATGGAATCCTTTCATTGGTGCCATCTAAGCAGCCATGAAGAACATCCCGAAGTTAAGATCAAGCAGCACAGATGCCTACAAAGCTCCTTTCACTAAATAATCCCTTTTTTCCTCACTCACCAATGCGGCCAATCTTCATCCCAGAGCGGGCCAGAGCTCTCAGGGCTGACTGGGCACCGGGTCCAGGAGTCTTGGTCCTGGAGGAGAGTCACAACCAACAACCCCTTCAATGACCCAGAAGCTGAACACAGTTTACAAACAGCCAGCAATATGAAAGTCACACTTTCCCTATGCCAAACCACCCTCCTCCTGTTCTGGACTCATTCACCATCAGCCTCAACAGCCAGGTCCCCATCAGTGTCCCAGCCCCCCTGCCATACCTATTGCCGCCGGTGGCACGCAGTTTGATGTGCAGGGCAGTGATGCCCAGCTCCTTGCACCTCTGGGCAACATCCTGGGCCGCCAGCATGGCCGCATAGGGAGAGGACTCGTCCCTGTCTGCCTTCACCTTCATCCCACCTGTCACACGGCAGATGGTTTCCCTACAGAAAGAAAAGGTGACGTTCAGGAAATAAAGCCATTTCTTGTTCTTGCCCCAAACCAGGTTCTGCCTACAGACAGAACCTGTTATTTCCAATGTTACCAGATGAATAAGCTGCCACACAGTACCCTGAACACCATACTGATCAAGAAGAGCTCACCAAGCCACCCAGTTTATGTACATGCACCATCCCAACTCACAGCTCAGCAGAAACTCGAGCATTTTGGTGGGACCTCCTGCCCAACCCAGTTTCTACTTTCACACCTGAAGGAGCTGGGTACTGCAGCGAGGTTATGCACATCCCATACTCACTTGCCAGACAAATCAGTCACGTGGACAAAAGTGTCATTGAAGGAAGCAAAAATGTGGCAGACACCAAACACATTCTCTCCTTCAGCAACCTGTGGTCCCAAGCTGATGACCTGCTCTTCCTTCTTCTCCTTGCCCTTACGAGGTGCCATTTCTGAACAACAACAAAAGAGATGCATGAGTGTTGGTAGCTTCTCAACACTGTTAAAGAACTTTATGAAATTCCTGCTTTGCAACCTTTAACCAAGCAAGAAACATGAGTAACCATTGGCAAAACACAGGTAAATTTGGTGATACAGGTAAATTCCTTATGAATCCCAGGATTCCCAGCTTTGCTGTATCCTGGCACACAAGTCATCACCTACACTGTTTAGTGGAGTCTCTCCTGCTGCATTTCACAGCAGCCGATGTCCCCAGGCTCCACCACAGCAGTGCACAAAGGTAGGCTCCTTTCCTCGATAACCAGCAATGCTGAGCATTTCCCCTTGTTTATGTGGGTTTATGGAAAAAAAACACTAAACCAAACAATCACTACAGACCCAGTACTGTCAGTAAGCCCCGAGTCTGCAGAGCTTTTAAGTACCAGCTTGGCTTCTTGCATGTTATTGGTCTCCCTTGGGACTAGCCCAGCTAAGTCTCCCGCCCCTGAAGCGCACACCCAGTGACGCGAGACAACAGGGGCAGCACTCGGCTGTGCTCGGTTTGCTGGCCGGGGATCCCGTGCATCCGCTCCCAAGCACAGCAAGACGGTTCCCTATTGCCCTCTCCTGCCATATTCCTGCTAGAGCCGGCGCCCTGCACAAGGGAGATGTCCGGCCACTGCACCGAGGTAACCAACCCCAACACAACCCACGTTCACCCTCGGTGGTCCCCTCTCCACAAACAGCCCTGAGCACTATCACGTCAATTTACATAAATGTCTGCACAGTCGCTCCAACAGCACCGCATCCCCTTCCCGACACATCCATGGCGAACAGGCTCCACGGACAGCGCCGTCCCCAGCCCAGCGAGGCCGACACGGCACACGCAGCACACGCCGTACCGCCGGCATCGAGCTCCGAGCGACGAACCCCCCACGTTTCAGCGCTCAGGGACGCAGCCCCGGCCGCTCAGGGTCCGGGGGAGGGCCTGCCCGGGGCCCAGCACCCCCACCCGGGAGCTCCGCTACTCCAGCCCGCGGCTCTTCCGCGGCCCATGGCCTCGCTCCGCCGGGCGCGCCTCCCCCGCGCCGAGCGCGCTGCCCCGCGCAGCCCCGGTGCCGCGAGGGCGGGCGGCGG
>VZRV01005702.1:3111230-3139287 GCA_013398115.1 Falcunculus frontatus | reverse complement strand
GGCTCCTCCCGTCCCCCGGGAACGGTTTCTCCCCTCGCCCGTCCCCACGGCGGAACGTCCCGGTGCCCTCGGGAGGAGCCGGCCGGGTGGAGCGGGGGTCCGGCGGGGAGCCCCCCGCCCCGAGCCGTGGCGCCGCCCCGCCGGGCCGAGGGGGTGTCGCCGCATTGGGGCTCGGAGGAGGCGGCGAGGCCGCGCGGTGCCCGGGGGTGCCCTCGCCCCGCTGCTCCCGGGCAGCGCCGAGGAGCAGTCGAGGCCAAGCTGCAGCACGGCGCCAGGCGCGGGGTGCGAGGCCTGGGGCGTCCCCGCTCCCGAGGAGTGCGAGGGGTGGTAACTAAAATCGTGCAGGACCAGAGCTGCCCGGGCAGCGCGGCCAGAGCCGGTCTGGAGGTGCACACCTTGCGCATGGCACGGCTTGCCCAGCCTGGCGGGCGTTCCTGTGGAGCACCTCACCACCCCCTCTGGAAGAGGTCCTGGCATTTTCTCCACCGGTGGTGAGCTCCTGGGCCTCTCGTGCATAGCTGTGTATATAATCTCCCCAAATCTTTTGGGTTTGCCTTCACCATCACACAGGCAGGCTGTCCCCTGCAGATGGGGGCAGTCCCTGATGCCCAGCGGCACAGAAGCCACACCATCTTGGGCGACCTTTGGCATCACCTGGCAGGCTTTGCTTCCCGTCCAGGCTGGTGCTCCCTCCCAGCACTGCAGTCACATCCCAGCACCGGGACTCTCCCGTCTCGTGATCCCAGCCAGCTGCTGCCACAGCACACCGTGGGGATGGTTGTCTTCCCGTTAACAGTGCTCACAGGGTTGGGAAACCCGGCACCTTGCAGTGCCCCTTTGTCACCGGCAGCTTTGGAACAGCAGCTCTTCCTGCAGCAAAGCGGCATCTTTGTTACTCACATCTTGAGAGTGGTTTTTACTGGGGCTGGGCTGGTGAAGATGGCGAGGTGAGCAGTCCTGTGCCTGCTCCTCTCGTCTGCACATGGGGACCACAGCTGAGGAAGTTGTCCTTTTCCAGATAAAACAACCAGGACAAATTCAATAGGAAATAAGTTCCTCTCTTCTGAGTGAACTTGCTGTGGGTGGAGAACAAGGAAATTAAACAATAGAAAAAACGTGTGGGGCTTGATATGGCAGGAAAATAAACCCCAATACTGTTTGCCTCTGGCAGAATGACCGAGCATCTTCCCTTTGCCTGTGTCAGTGCTCATTTTGGGCAAGGACAGTAAAGGCAAAGCTCATGTTTCCCAGTGCCCCTCCATGGCTGGGGCATCCATGTGTGGGTATGGGGAAGCCAGGACCTCCCCATGCCACCCATCAGGGTTACCTCTCCCAGCCCCGGTATATGCCATGACACCCCGCCAGCTGCAGCCCCCAAATTTGTCCCTTCCAGTCTGTTGCTGCTGGCGATGGGACACGGATGCTGATGGGGCAGCTCGCACAAACAAAGCTTTTCCCGCTTCCAGTGCCTTTGGGAAGCTGGTGGGTCTGGTATGATTTTGTTTGGATGGGGATGGAAAATCCATCCCAGGCAAACAGACTTTCCCTTACAGGTTGTTCTGGGTTTTTCCCCCCTTCCTGTGTGGCTCTGTCAGTACTCTAGAACAGGACATATTTAATACGCTGTTGGTGGTAATTTAAACTGAAGGAAAAAGACACCTCGTAAGTCAAAACCCAGGCTGGAAGGAAGAGGGAATGATTAATATTTTCTTCAGTAGAGTGTCATGGTGAAGTATGGCACAGTCAAGTGTGTCCCTGCTGCAGAGTGTCACCATCAGCACCTACCCATCTCCTTCTACAGGCTTTTATAAGCAGGTTTGATTTTGGGATATCTCTGGGTGCTGGGCTGAGGATGGAGGGCTGTGGTCCCACCAAGTATCTGATCTTGGCCAGCTTCTGATTGCGTGCTGGAGATGGAGCTGCTCTCTTGGCTCTTTATGCTCTTGGGCAGGGTCATGGAGGGTTTTGCTTAAAACGTTTTTTTTTGTGTAATTCTGCCTTCAAGATGTACCTTAATGAGTTGTGTTTTTGTTTTTGGCTGTGGAGGTAGAGCCTGCCAGAATAAGGTTAGGACTCAAGACAAGAGAAGCAAGTTATTAAGTTCCTATGTCTTGTGTTTGCTTCATGACCTCAGAGGATTCAGGGGCTTCCAGTCTATCTCGTTGATGTTTCCAACCATCTATCTCGTTGATGTTTCCAACCATTCCAACTTCAGGACCTCATGACAGCCTTTGACTTCCTTGTGTGTTTTTTGCTGAGGTGGTGGCATTGCTTTGTGCCATTGTCACGTGTATGTTGATGGTATTGGAATTTGACACAGGGGCAGGAGGACCTGGGTGGAGGGAAAGTGTGATGCTGCTTTCTTAGAGACCATCCTACAAACGTTGGGGGCTGTGACCAGTCTCCAGGTGCCAGTGGGGGATGGTGCCCCCCGTGCTCACTCCGTGCCTGTCCCCAGGTGTGGAGGAGCAGGGCAGCCCTCGTGCCGGACCCCTGGAAGGGCTGGATGAGTCACACCCTGCAGACATGGAGAGATGGCGGCCTGTAGCTTATGATTCATGTTGTTTTCCTGCAAAAGCCACCGACTGTAATGGCAGAGCTTGCAGAAGACAAATCAATATCGAGCTGTAAATCCTGTGTGTGACTGTGGCTGGTGGCCAGGGGGCTGGGGTTGGGAGCACCTCAGTTCCCACGTCCTCCCCAAAACCAGCAGGACCTTGCTGCAGCCTTTTGCCCCAGGAAGGGGACAGAATCATCTGCACTACCTTCAGGTGGCACAAGCCTTCCTGAAGGGGTTTAGAAAGGTCAAGAGATCCCTAAATGGGAGGTATCCCAAGAGAAACTGCCCTGGTATTTATGGTGGGCATGCCCAGAGTTCAGCCCTGCTGCTGATCTGGTCAAAGCTGTGGAAATGGAGATTGTCTTGGAGAGATCAAGACTCTCTTCCAGGATCTCTGCCCTGTTGTCCTGCTTCTGCCAGGGACCCCAAAATATCTTGGAATTTACATTCACTGATGTAAAGCAGGGAAGAAGTGTTTCCCGTCTCTGAGCCTGGGCATGTTGAGGGTTGGATGTACAGTGAGGGATGTCCAGCTCGGCTCCCTCTGCCGTACGGGGAGATGTGTGTCTCACCCCGTAGCTCTGGGTATGGTTAGGAAGGATGACAGCCCCCAGTATGTCCCTGGTCCGCAGGGTAGCCTGCTGCTCTCCTGGCTCTGCTTCCCATGCCTTGGCCTTGGAAAAACCCTTTTAGCTACTTGTCAGAGCCCCACCAAGTATTCCCCTTCCTTCCCAACACTGTCTGCATCTTCACAGCCTTGTATAGCCCTGCAGCCCCAGGGCTTGGAGCTCTTAAAGAAAGAGGATGCATTAAAGCAGTCCTGAAGTACTGCAAGTGCTGTCAATGCCTGGACACATGGCTCAGGCCATTTTGGGTCTCCTCCATCGGCCTTGATCCATCCCTTGCTGTGCTGGTACACTGCTGGTCTCGTGGATTTACGTCGGAGAGTGGGACTGAGGCCGGGAGTAAGGAGTTGGTGCAGGTGGGGCATGGCAGGTTGGTTCCTCAAGCATTTGCTTGCCTTGGAGCCTCTGCAGAGGAGAAGGAGAGGACAGGGCTGATGCTGGAGCAGGTAAACCAAAGCAACAGACTTCCCCTGGACATGCCATTTGGTTCTTGCAGCCTTGGACCTGGATCTGGAAATAGGGAAGGCAAGAGGCAGCAGCTGTGCTTGTTGGGGACAAGTGTGGGCTTTGCCAGTGCCGTTCTAGGGGGTGAAAACAAAACAAATCTTGCAAGTGTCCCCCATGCTATGTGCCTGTTCCTGCTCCCTATGTTTTCCCTGGGTTGCTGAGCCTTGCAGCCTCTGGTACATTTTAAGGGTGACAAAGTTTGCATGCAGAGGTAATGTCTTTTATTAGCCTAACTAATACCTTTAGGAAAAAACAGATGCACTCTTGGGCCTGAGGAATGCCTGCGTGGCCAAAATGTGTCGCTTTTTCCAACTGTGTCCGTTGGGCTAATAAAAGATCTGACCTCCAGCCTGGCCCGGCCATGACCTTGGAGCATGCTGGCCCTGGAAGCATCCTGCCTGTGCGTCAGTGTGTGCTGCCCAGCCCTTCCCAAAGGACCTGCCACCCCGGGAGCCATCGCGGGAGCACACCCACGTCACGGCAGGGACTGCTCCGACTTCTCGTTCAATGCTGGCTGCCAGCACCTGGCCCTGCGGGTGCTTTGGGCTCCTGGCAGTGTCTGTGCTGGCAGGCTGCGGGGAAGTGGAGGTCAGAGGCAGCTCAGCAAAGCACTGGGGCATCAGGCAGGATGGATGTGGTCTGACAGGAGCATCCCAGGGAGCCCCTGGGAGGAGGGGGCAGCTCCATCCTTGCAGGGATTTCTCTGGAATGTGGGCACTTGTGGGGGGTCGGTTGCTCTGTGTGAGCTGGTAAATGCTGTGGTTTTATGGATTCTGCTTTGCAAAAGTGCTGGTTTGGGGCTGGGTTAGCACTCGCAGGGCAGCCTGTGCTCCCCAGAACAGCTGGCAGTTCTGTGGCAGGATGCTCTGCTCTCCTACCAACTTGGGAAGCTGTCAAGAAAAGGAAGCAGCTGGCCCATCCCGTGGGGCTCGCAGTGCTGCCGTGGCTGAGCACAGGGAATCACTGCTGCCTCGAGGCTCTCTGAGATCCAGTGTCACCCTCACACTTGTGGCAGGACCAGCATTTCTGCAGGGGAAGTCTGGCCAAGCCAAGTGTCAGAGGCAGCAAAAGGTGGCATCGAGGGGCTTTCAGTCCATGTTTTTTTGGGTAGGAGTCCTCGTGCGACCTGCTGGTGAGAGGGTGGTCTGCGACTCCAGTGAAATATAAAAATGCGTGTGAGATTATTTTCCCCTCGTCCTTTTTATTTTTAAAATGCTCAGGATTCAGGCCCTGATTATCCAGAAAGGCTCTTGGGTGCTTGGAAAGCCACAGGAACCGACACGGCACATTTCGAAGCAGGAAAACCCAATTCATTGGGTGGATTTTTTCCCCCTGTGAACCCACTTAAAATTCATGGAGAGTTTTGTCGGTAAGAACCTGTTTCAATTAACAGACAAAAGAAACTCTCCTCGTTAAGCGCCTCTTTCAATTAAGGTTTGGGAGAATTCCCCAAGCTCTGCTCCGAGGCTGTTCCCAAGGATTCAAGGACAAAAAATACCCCTGAGGAGGAGTCACCTGTGAAGGGCTTCAGCTTTTTTGGGGGGGCTGCAGTGGCACAATGCAAACCATAACCTGGCTGTGGGGTGTTGGGGTGTTTTGTTGGGATGGTGTTGGAGATCATCGGTGCTGAGGGATCAGCTGCCCAACCCAGTGTCCCTGGGGTGTAGGAAAACTAATGACTGCTGCTAATTGCTGGCCTAGTTTGTGGAGGAGACTGATTTCATGTGAGTGTTGGGAGATGGAGAGGTGCTCTTCCAGATAAGGATGCTGAGGACAAGGAGGGTGGAAGCCGCTGGTGCCCCAGGATCAGAAATGGGGTGAGCTCTGCAGGGAATTTCCCTGTACAGCCTCACTGATGGGGCTGGGGCACCTCAGGGCTGGGAGATGGGGATTAGTGGGGACAGGACCTTGGGATGTGGGTTTAAGATGTGGGGTTTGCTAGAACTAGTCTTAGAGACCCTCCAGGTGGGCTTGCTAGCTGCTCTGCCATGAAAAGAAGTTTTAATCATGGGCTTCCAAAAACCTCACCCAGGTTTTAGGGATTTGGATTTTTTAAAATTTATTCGGGTTTTTTCTCCCTTAAAAATTCAGCATATACATGCCACACACTGAACCTTGATTTTCCATCCTTCTGCAGGCAATGAGCTGTTCTCATGATTGTTTTTTCAAAGAAAACTCGAGAAAAACAATACTTTTATCTTTTGCAGTAAAACTGAAGTGCTAACAGGGCTTTCTGGGTGAAAAAAAGCCTCTTCCAGAGCTGGACACTGACTAAAAATAACTTTCTTAAAGTGAAAATTCTTAACCACTTTCACTGGGCTCATTGCTCATATTAGTTTGTTTCCTGGGAGCGGGAAGGGGGTGGGCAGGCAGAGCCAGAGGTTTATTTCCAGAGGGGAGTGAGGTGTCAAGGGGAAGCTTGGTTCCGCAATCCAGGCGAATGCTCCAACTGCTCATTTCTGGCCGGGCTCTATAAATCAGATCTTAAAAAAAAAAAAGAGCTGAGAAAAAGGGAGGATTTCCCTGCTGAAGTCCTCCTGGGGTGGAAATTCTCCAGACCTTATAAATCATGGATGAGTTTTCCTGATACTCCCTTGTGTTTGGTCATATCCAGCCTGTGCATGAAGGGGAGAAGCCAAGCCAGGTGGGTTTGTAGTGGGAGCAGCATCAGGGGCTGCCTGTCACTGCCTGTCTCAAGGTCAGCTGCTGGGGCTGCCCTTGTCCATTTTTAACTTGGCACCTCTTGGGCACCGGCGGAAGGCTGGTGTCCTCAGGAAAGCAGCACTGGGATTGTCCCTCTCCCAGAGCAGGGTGTTTTTCTCCCTGGTAGGTTGTAACTACTGTTTGCAAAGCCCTTAAGCAGCCTGTGTAATCTACCACTAAGATGCTCCTTATCTGGCATTACAAAACCTCCGGTGAGTGGGTGACTGGGACAAGCTCCTTGCTGCTCCTCTGTGTCCTTCTCTGTGTTTTTCCCTCTCTGTCTGCTCCACATCCCTCTCTCCTGCACAGACACCCTGGCTTTGCAGCTTGGCAGGAGGCAAATGAATGTCCATACAGCTCATCCCTCTGTCCAAGTCTCTTGGGCCCATCCTAAAGGCTCACCCAGGCTGTCAGGACATGGGGATCACCAGGAAAAACTCTTGGTTTTGCAATGGCTGAAGTTTTATGCCGGGTTCCTCTTCCTGGGCTGCTATGGCTTTGTCCCCTGTGGCGCAGGGCTTGTGTCCCAGCTCCATCCTGGTGGGATCATCACATCACCACGCACCACAGTAAAGGAGATCTTCTCCCAATTGTGCCTTCTCTTGGTCAGTGGGTCCAGTCCTGGCTGGGGAGGGAGCAGATGGGGACAGGGACAGACAGTGGTCCTTTGCACCCTGAGATAGCTCTTTTCCCTTGCCGGTGCTTCCAACTGTCTGCAGATATTTCTGTCGTAGCTGGGATCACTGTCATTTAGAGCTGATAAAGGCAGCAGTGCAGAGGTGGGTGTTTAAAGGCCATTTTTTCATGCCAGTTACTTTTTCATTTGCAAAGCAACCTCCCCTGTCTTGAGCTTGCAGTTGTCTCTTGAATAATGTGATGGCATTAATCTCCTCTCTAAGGACATGCTTAGCTCAGTGGTTTTAGATCTGTAGCCCTCTAAATATTGCCAGTGAGTGAAGGGGATTCCCTCTAGAGGGAACTTAAACCTATTAATAATAATTTGGCTGCCTTTTGTGCATCTTTTACAGGTAGTGCTGATTCCCAGGGCTGCAGGGCACCAGTTGGTGATCGCTGGGGATGCTGGTGAGGGTGCGTGAGGTGTGGGAGAGACAGAAGGTGGGGTTGGGTGAGCACTATCCACCTGCTGGGGGCCTGAGTCCCAGCCTGGCCAAATTTAGACCTTCCAGTAGCCTTTTGCCTTCAAGTGGGAGATGCAGCAGATATGTAGGTGGGGCTGATCCGTCCACATTCCCTGCAGTGGTCAGATAGGGGAAGGGAAGTGTTGGAGCGAGCGGGAGTGATTGCAAATCGCTGAGCTGTGCAATGCAATTTAGCATCCTGCCTCTAAATCCTCCTCCATCCGTGCTTAACCCCCAGGGCTGGCTTACATGGAGAAGTGGATCTGGCATGGTGGTGACGAGGTGATTACCCAGCAGTGGTGGGTCTCTCCCTGCAGTGATGAGGAGTGAGGAGCAGGGGTGCCCACCCAAAGGGTGCCAGCAGGAGAGGAGGAGGACGACCCATCTGACTGTGATGTTTAGGATGTGGCTTCGTCTCTGTGGGTTGCATGTTGGAGGTTTGGGAGCTACTAGGGGCCAAGGTTCTTGCACAAAATCTTGGAGTGTCTTCTACATGGAGGTGGATGCCTGCTCCTCCCTTTCAGCCTTTTCCAAAGTGGTGCAAGGGAAATGTGTGAGCAATTTCTTACTCTGTCGCACCCATGGTTTTGAGCTCACCTCCCGTCTCTGGGCCATGGGCTTGGGACAGTTGATTTATCCAACAGATGGGACTTGTGAACTGCCTGATCTTCACTGCTTGCACCTGCAGCCAGACCTATTCCACCCCCAATAAATCAAACCCTGCTGTGATTGTCTTCTGGGACCAGTGACCCTTCCCTCTCCTCCGGATCTGCTTGCACTTCCTTGTTTATATTTAATCCTCCCATTGCATCCCTGCAAAATCTCACTGGTATTTAAAGGAAGAGTGCTGTAAGCCACTAAAGGAGATGGTTTCATTCCCTCTCATCCCATCCAGTGCCTCCCTGACGTTCTGGGGTGCAGTGGTTCCCCAGGGAGTATTTGTGGAAAATAACTCTGGGCGGAGGGAAACCACCATCCCCAAACTGCACTGGGGGGTGGGTTTTGAAAAGCTTTTCAACCATTTTTCCCTTCATCCTGCAGCTCTGTTAGATTTGAAGAAGTAAAGGTACTTTAGTAAAGCTGATAGTAAAGGGCTTCCCTGTCCCCTGGTTGTGCTCCCTGCCCGTCCTGGGGTCGGATCCAGCTCTGCAGGGTGCTCTGGGCTCCCAGCCATGCCGGGAAGCTGCTTGGATGCTGATTGTGTTTGTCAGGGCAGCTGGATTAAGAGCACGGTGGCTAAGCCTCCTCACTGAGCCTCCTCTCTGGTGGAGTCTGTGCCAAGGCATTGCTCAGAAACCCACGAGGAAAGAGCATTTTCCAGGGCTCTTTCTCCCGGGGTCCTTGATGTGTGGCTGTGGCTGAGCACCCACCTGGTGATGGGAGCCTGCCAGCATGGTTTCTGAGGGCCTGAGGTCTGCATGTGGGAGTCAGGCTGACATTTCCAGCTGGTGCCTTTTAAATAACTACTGTGTTTTTTAAAGGCACCTGAGCAGCATTCAAAAATCAGGTTAAAAGGAAGTTTGACCCCAGCTATCACCTTGCCAGGTCTTGTGGTTTTTTAAATTTTACCATCTTGTTTCCCTTTTTGTTTTAGAAAAGCTGTTGGTCTCAAGGACTTCTTTTGTGCTTTTGGGCATGAACCTGCTTCCTTCCCTGGCAATGAGCTGTCAGCTCTCCCACCAGTGCCGGGGATGTGCAGGGGTTTGCTGGGCAGGATGTAGCCAGCACCTACTTGCACGGGGAAAGCCCTGGGCAGGAGCATCCCCACCCTGCAGCATCGCCCCAAAGCCCTTGGCGCCCTCCCCGTGGAGGGTTTGCTCCGGCAGTGAACCGGCAGAGCAGGATTCCTGCCTGCTTCCTGCCACACTGGCAGGTGCCTGGGGCAGGATGCTGCCTGTCCTGGTCCCAGCTCACACCTGGCTGCTCCGGGGGTCCAGTGCTGGCCCCCTGCCTGGGCAGGCTTTGACGTGGCAGCCAGGGGAGACTCAGCTGGCGTCTGGCTGGAGATGCTGTCTCCAAAGCCTGGTCATTAAGTACTGTAATTAAAAGGTCTTAGGAGAGAATGGACTAATGAAGCGCCCTTGGAGATGGCAGGTGATGTAGGTGCAGAGCCCTGTTCCCTGTTTCATGGAGGGTGGTGCAAGGATGGACACACAGTCCTGCCCATCAGTTGCTAGCTCTGGCGCTTGGCATCAAACCCACTGCTGCCATTTGCCCACCCATCACTGTGGGAATGCAGCTGCCAGCACCCACCACTCCTGGCAGATGAAAGAAGTGGAGAGGGAGTGGGATGGCACAGCCAGGGTGCTGGATAATGCATTTCCAGCTCTCTGCATCCCTAGGGATTGTAAGCAGGCAGGGGAGCCTCCCTCTGCACAAGCACATCCCTAACATCAACAGACCTGGAGAAGTGCCCTGTCCCAAAGCCCCAGCGGGGCCGTTGTCCCAGGGATGCTGGAGGGGCAGAAGGAGTGAGGTGGAACAGGCGGTGCATCCTCTCTTGGTTGTGCCTGGAGATCATCCATGTACACAAAGATAAATTACAAATCAATAAACCCAGGTGTTCCACTGTGCCCAGCACAGCCAGCAAGGGGAAGTTGCTGGTGTGTCGTGGATGGTGGAGGAGGAGACAATGACGGAGGTGGAAGGAGACTGGCTGCCAGCAGCACCTACGGAGGCCTGGCTGAAGCAGTGCCATGTCGGCAGGGTTGGGAAGCGCTGCCTGGAGCGGGAGTTGCTGCTGGGAAGGGCAGGGATGACAGGATTACCCTGCCAAGCCCCAGCCTGTAATCCACAGTGCCGCTCAGCCGGCCACGTTTAATCCTGTTAGGAGCCTGGCTGGTGTCAGCAGGGAGGGTGCTCAGCCACGGTGCTGGCAGGGCACAGGAAGCTCTCCCTGGGAGGAGCAGGGACTCCTGCCCTTGTCCCCAACACTAGCAGTGAGTTTGGGGACAGTGCTGCAAGCCCCTTTTTTTCCTTAAACATATTGGCTGCATCAGTCTGTCACCCGGGTGGCTTCACCTCCTGGCAAGTGGTGCTCATTGTTTTCCTTTTCTTTTTTCAAAAGAGCCTTTCACAGGGAAGGGAAGAATATTCCCAAGGTCCCTTTGGCTCCACGTGGACACTCCTGCATGCCCATCTCGGTGACCTTGGCTGGCGGCTCCTGGCTTGGCCTTGAGCCGCCCTGCTGACGGGCTGCCCGTGTCCCTCCCACGTCCCTCCCTGCCAGCCGAGCTGGGCCATGGGGGGCTCAGACCTCCCCCCATTCTCCTTGGCACAGCGTGGCTCCTGCTGGGCACAAGGGAGGAACAGGGCTGCTTCTCCAGCTGCTTGAGGTACTAGAGAGTCACAGGGGGCTGGGGGCTCCACTCTGTAGCACCTGGTGATGCACCCACACTCCAGGTGCACCCACGGCCGGGATCCCATGGCACGGCTGCATTCCCGCTCCATCCCTGGCACTGTTGGGAGCTCACGGCGTTACTGTGGCAAGCCCTGGCACACTGGTGAGCTCGTGAGGACTCTGCTGGGGCTGTCACACTGGCAGAAATAACAGTGGCAGCGTTGGCACCGTCCTTGCCCTCTCATCCCACCTCTCTCTCTCTCAGGGTGCCGTGTGGAGCTGGGAAACCAGGGATCCGCCATGCCCACATTCCCACCACGAACCACGCCGAGGCTGCCCGCCGCCCCCTCGCCCCTCTGAGGCCATGGAGCTGCTGCTGCCACTGCTGCCATCACCACAGGAATTTCGGCTCGGCAAGGGGACTCTCGGGGCCTCTGCCATGGTGACATGAAGCAGACAGCGAGGGACGCCCGACTGCTGGAGGGGAGAGAGCCTGTACAGGCAGCCTGCTAGTATTTTAATTTATTAGTAGTATTCAATTTGATTTTACCTAATTTTTTATTGATTGGTTGGTTGCTTCTTCCCCTCCCCGGGGCTCGTGAGGGGAGGGGGCGGGCAGGGGAGAGGGGCCCCACCTCACCCAGCGGATGCAAGGATGACTGTGCTGGCCAGGGCCCGGCGGGGTATCTGGCAGCTCTCTCCACAGGTGGTGTTGCTCCTGCTCTTTGCCTTCTGCCTGCTCAGTGTTTTCGTCTCTGCTTATTATTTATATGGGTGGAAAAGGGGCTTGGAGCCCTCTGGGGATGTGGTGGGGCCGGACTGCGACGAGCCCAAGGTCGCCCCTTCCCGCTTGCTGCCACTGAAGACCCTCAAGGTGGCCGACTCTTCCCGCACGGACCCCTTGGTGCTGGTCTTCGTGGAGAGCCTCTACTCCCAGCTGGGTCAGGAGATCGTGGCCATTTTGGAGTCGAGTCGCTTCAAATACAGGACAGAGATTGCCCCGGGGAAGGGGGACATGCCCACGCTGACCGACAAGGACCGGGGACGCTTTGCCCTCATCATCTACGAGAACATCCTCAAGTATGTCAACCTGGACGCCTGGAACCGGGAGCTGCTGGACAAGTACTGCGTGGAGTATGGCGTGGGCATCATCGGCTTCTTCAAGGTAAGGGGGTACACGGGGCAAACCAAGATCCCATGGCCAGGCTGGATGGGAGCCCTGGTGTCCTGCTGCCCCACAGGGTCTTTGCCCTCCCCATGCTATCTGCAAGCATCATGAGTTGTTGTGGGGTACAAGCTTCTAGCAGAGGGCACCGTCTTAACTCTCTCCCTTTGGAAGGGCTGTGTGGCCTTTGGAGGTTTTAAGGGAAAAAACACACTTCTGGGATCAGTCCAGTTGTTTATAGCACTTGTTTTCCAGCAGTGACCCTTGCTGGGATTTGTCAAAAGCATGAACAGATATTTTATTCTGCAGCCCTTCTCCTGCCAAGGGCTCCCAGCCTTGAAACACTTTGCACTCATGGGCAGGATTGAGTGTGTGAGGGGGATGAGGGCACCCCATGCTCCGGAGAGGAAGGGGGGGAACCCAGAACCCAGATCTCCAGGGGTGGTGAGCTGCTGCCTCTGTTGCCGTGGCTGTTAGTGTTCCTTGTGAGCCCCTGCCTTGTGCCCAGTGTCCAATCTCCTCTACCTCCCATTTTCCCCATGCAGGCCAACGAGAACAGCCTTCTGAGTGCCCAGCTGAAGGGCTTCCCACTCTTCCTTCACTCCAACCTGGCCCTGAAGGACTGCAGCATCAACCCCAAGTCGCCCCTGCTCTATATCACGCGCCCCAGTGAGGTGGAGAAGGGTGTGCTCCCCGGGGAGGACTGGACCGTCTTCCAGTCCAACCACTCCACCTACGAGCCCGTCCTCCTGGCCAAGACCAAGTCGGCTGAGTCCATCCCGCACATGAGCGTGGACGCTGCACTGCACACCACTGTGATGCAGGACCTGGGCCTCCACGATGGCATCCAGAGGGTGCTTTTCGGCAACAACCTCAACTTCTGGCTGCACAAGTTGGTCTTTGTGGACTCTGTCTCCTTCCTGACAGGCAAGAGGTTGTCCCTGCCCCTTGACCGCTACATCCTGGTGGACATCGATGACATCTTTGTGGGCAAGGAGGGCACACGCATGAAGGTGGAAGATGTCAAGGTGCGTCTGTGCTCTCCTGGCTGGGTGGGCACTTGTGCTTGCTCAGAGATGCTCCAGAGATGAACCTTCCTCCTCTCAGAGCCTCTCCTATCCCTCTGGGAGCCACTCTGCAAAGCTCTCAGGGACATTGGTGCTTGCCGTGATGTGGCGGCTGTACTTGAGGCCGTGTGCTGAGGACACCTTGCTTTCTCTCCCCTTCTCCCAGGCACTGTTTGACACACAGAACGAGCTGCGCACCCACATCCCGAACTTCACCTTCAACCTGGGATACTCAGGGAAATTCTTCCACACAGGTGAGGAGGGCAAGGGCACCGCTTCTCCTGTGGGTGCTGTACAGCAGGTGCTGGGGCACCAGTTGGTGCTCAAAGAGGGTGCTTTTGGGGCTGCGGGAGGGTCCTTAGGCATCCCACCCTATTCTTCCATCACCTGGCCACTGAGAGGGGCTGCCCCTCCCTCTGCCCCAGCTGCTCACACAGCTCTCCATGCTCAGTGGTGACAGCAAGTGTCATGCCGCAGGTACTGATGCTGAGGACGAAGGTGATGACCTGCTGCTGTCCTACGTGAAGGAGTTCTGGTGGTTCCCCCACATGTGGAGCCACATGCAGCCTCACCTCTTCCACAACCAGTCAGTTCTTGCCGAGCAGATGACCTTAAACAAGAAATTCGCTGTCGTGAGTAAGATGCTGCCAGTGGGGTTGCTTGTGGTGAGGGGAGGATGGGAGAAGGGGAGCAAAGAAGATTCCCAGGGAATGGCCCCTGCTTGCTAGAGCAGAGGGACCTGGTGACATTAAGTCATGTCCCCCATGTTGCAGCTGTGTGGGTAAATCCATTTATACTCTAGTACCTAGAGCTAAAGGATTTATCTGCAGCAGCCAACTTGCTGCTGTGGCAGTGAGCTGCCCCAGTGGCTGTTCAAGGGGAGACCCTGTCTGTGCCCTGCAGCCGTGCCCACCTGGCCTGGCACCGTGGGGATGCAGAGGTGCAGCCCAGGGGGATGCTCAGCCTGTCACCATGTGAATCTGTGCTGGGTGATGATGTGGGATCCTGGAGCGGTGGCTTTGCTGGGAGGCTCCAGCTGATGGAAACTCCCTCTGCAGGCTGAACTGGCAGGGACATATTTGGTTGTAAAGGCAGGCTGTGACCTTCAGCTTGGTCAGGGGTTCTGTGTCCTCTTGGGCTGTCCTTTGTGTGGCACTGACACCAGCTCATGCTGGGGCTGACTGACAGCTGTCTTGAATCGAAACTGGTAAAGCCAGACCTATTACTAATTGGATCCTATGGCCTAAGAGAGGTAACTTCAAACTAACTTGAATTTATTATCTGATAATTATAAGTGCTTAATTAGAGAGAGACCAGACCTTTCCTACTTAGGATGGGCAGTGTTCCAGCTCAGAATTTTCAGGCTGTTTTGTATCTACTGATGTAAACCAATCTACAGTCCTATATAGCTGTATCTCCTCATTCTTCACAGAACAGCTTGGCTGTGGCTGTTCTGTGGGTGACAGCAGAAGACAGGGATGAGGATGGTCTGAGTGAAGCAGAGGAGTGGGTGTCCACCCAGCATGGCCTTTCCTGGGCTCCCTTTTGTGGAGACAGTCAGGCTTAGGAGAGGATGCAGAGGCACAGCCCTTCCCTGGTTGCTCTCCAGAGGCACAACTAGACAGTTTGTAGCTGGGAATGGAGAGGGATTTGTTTGTGATTTTGGGGTCTCCACAGTCACCCATTCCCCACTCTCTTCTCTGCAGGAGCATGGCATCCCCACTGACATGGGGTACGCTGTGGCCCCCCACCACTCGGGCGTGTACCCTGTCCATGTGCAGTTGTATGAGGCTTGGAAGCAGGTTTGGTCCATCAGAGTGACGAGCACAGAGGAATATCCGCACCTGAAACCCGCTCGCTACCGCCGTGGCTTCATCCACAATGGCATCATGGTGGGTGCCGGGCTCTCTCTCTGGTGCTTCTCTTCTCCTGCCTCCTCTACCAAAACCAGAACCTTGGCAGGTGGTTTCTACACAGCTCCATTTTGAGGGGGTTGTTCCCCCTTGCTCATCCTGCATGGATGAAGCTTGTGTGAGGACGGTTTTTGGCTTTTCCGTCTGTCCACATCCTTCCCTTCTGTGTATGTGTTCAAGTCAAGGGTGGTGAGGAGTAGTGTAACTGGTCCTGACCTCTGAAGGATTGAGGTCAGGTTCCCTCTTTTTGTTGGGAAGGGGACCCAGCTCTGGAAGCCTGGAGACCATGTGGCTGTTTCCTTGCCCTGGCTCCTCTGCCTGTTCCATCCATATCTTTTATCCTGCCCCAGGTACTTCCCCGGCAAACCTGTGGCCTCTTCACGCACACCATTTTCTACAATGAATACCCTGGTGGCTCCAGTGAGCTGGACAAAATCATCAATGGGGGTGAACTGTTCCTGACTGTGCTCCTGAACCCTGTAAGTACTGCGTGGGGAGAGACAGACAGGTGTCCTGGCACTGCTGTGGGAGATGTCCCTGATGTCCTTAGCCAGGGTGGGATGAGAGGCATGAGATGGCTGCTGGGTGAAGCTCCTCTAAGCCCTGCTCTGTCCTCTCGGCTTCAGATCAGCATCTTCATGACCCATCTGTCCAACTATGGCAACGACCGCCTGGGCTTGTACACCTTCAAGCACCTGGTCCGCTTCCTCAACTCCTGGACCAACTTGAAGCTGCAGACATTGCCCCCCATGCAGCTGGCACAGAAATACTTCCAGCTCTTTTCCGAGGAGAAGGACCCACTGTGGCAGGTACCCCTGTGCCTTTAATAGGGGGAGTGGCCCTGTTTGTTGTGCTGGGAGAGGGTAGCGGGGTATAGCTGGCCCTGCTCTGAGCCTCAGATAGCTTCCAACCTGGATTTCCCTCTGATTCCCTGGGTAAGCAGTGGTTTTTCACCTCTCGCTGGTTCTGCAGGCAGTGCCAGAAAGGGGTTTGCCCTGTAGACCTGGAGATAAGCCCGGTCTTTGTCCTGCCTGGTGAGCAGGGTGGCCTCCCCATGTGTCCCTATGTCCCCATGTGCCCCATGATCAGGCTGGAGGGGCTGAGCAGTGGTGTGGGGTCCCATCCAGGCTGCTCTGTCTCTGATCCTCCACGCTGTGTTTCAGGATCCCTGTGAAGACAAACGGCACAAGGACATTTGGTCCAAAGAAAAGACCTGTGACCGATTCCCAAAGCTTCTCATCATCGGGCCTCAAAAAACAGGTGCTCTCCTTCACCCTTAGTGCTGTGAGCGTGCTGGGAGGCTTGACAAGATCCCCGCACTCCCAAAGAGCCTCTGTCAGCCCTCCTGCCCTGAATCAGAGGTTGGAGGGAGGTTTGGCCCATGTCAACTCCCTCTTTCTGTCTGTCCAAAGGAACGACTGCCCTTTATCTCTTCCTGGGCATGCACCCAGACCTGAGCAGCAACTACCCCAGCTCAGAGACCTTCGAGGAGATACAGTTCTTCAATGGACACAACTATCACAAGGGCATTGACTGGTGGGTCTCTGCACTGTGGGGACTGTGCTGCAAGTGCCCATAACTTTGGGAAGGGGAGCAGTGGTGCTGTGCAGTTTCCCTTCTGAGTGTCTGAGATGTCACCTGTGAGGGCGGTGCTGGGGACATCTCATGGTGCCTGTCTGCCAGCCTCACACTGTGCCTCCCCCAGGTACATGGAATTCTTCCCCATCCCCTCCAACACCACCTCTGACTTCTACTTTGAGAAAAGTGCCAACTACTTTGACTCTGAAGTGGCTCCCCGGCGAGCTGCAGCCCTGCTGTCCAAGGCCAAAATCATCACCATCCTTATCAACCCTGCAGATCGAGCCTACTCCTGGTATCAGGTGAGCCTGAGCCTCTGCCTCTCCCCTGGATTGGGCAGTCCTGTGGGGTGATGGGCAAGGGGCTTGGTTTGGGATGTGGGATGACTGCAGATGCCACACTAATTGGCTGAACATGATGCCTGAGGACACGTCCTGGTGGCCTGGGAGCCACTGCACCTCGTGGGCAGCCCAGGATTTGGGTTACCCTGGGGACAAACCTGCCTTGCTCCTGCCTGACAGCACCAGCGAGCTCACGATGACCCGGTGGCCCTGAAATACACCTTCCATGAGGTGATCACAGCAGGCCCTGAGGCCGCCCCAAAGCTGCGGACCCTGCAGAACCGCTGCCTGGTGCCGGGCTGGTACGCCACCCACATCGAGCGCTGGCTCAACAGCTACCACGCCAACCAGGTAGGGATGGGAGCACCCCAGTCCTACAGTGGCAGCACCCGGGGAGGCCCCTCACCCAAGCGAGGATGTGGGGGAAAGAGATCTTGGATCCAAGGTCTGCTGTGGAGTTGCTACCATGGGAGCTGTTTTTCTTACACCCTAAAAACCAGGGGGGGAGGAGTAAAAGTACTTGAAGAAGGGGCAGAGGGGAGGTGCTGTGCAAGAAGGGAACCTGGTGATGGATAACACACAAAGATGTCCTTGTGCAGGTTGTCACAGCAGGGTTGAAAGGAAGTGGAGGTGGGGGGCTGTGGGTGGCTCTGCAGGGCCACCCTCTTGGCCACAGAGGCCCCTGGGGCTGTCCTGTCTGGTGTCACTACAGCATTGAACAGGACAAAAATAGCAGGTGAAGCTGCCCATAGTTCAAGCTGTCTGCAGGGATAATGGGAGCTGGATGCCAGCCCTGCTGTGACCCACACAGTGCAGCACTGCTGGAGAGTATGGGATCAATCCTTGAATGATTTTTCCACTGTCAATTAACCTTATAAAATCTTATTAGTTGCCTGCTGCTAGTGTAATTGCAGTGTTGCAATCCCAGCTACCTGTGGGTTGGGTAGCCCTGAGCAGAAGCTCTGATGTTGTCCTGATGGGTCCTGGCCCTGACTTTTAGTTGCATTTCATTTTCCAACATCCAGTGTAAGGGAGCACCGAGGCACGTTGGTATTTAGGAGGGGCCCTTGTGCTGGCTGGTGGCATATGTGGCTCCAAGGTGACCAAAGGTGTGGTAAAGGTGTCCTCTTGCCTCAGGAGAGCAGGGCTGGGAGCCAGTGACACCTCCCCACCCTGCCTTGCTCCTTGCAGATCCTGGTGCTGGATGGCAAGCTGCTCCGAACAGAACCCGCCAAAGTGATGGAGACGGTCCAGAAATTCCTCGGTGTGACCAACTTCATCGATTATCACAAGACCCTGGCGTGAGTCCTTCCCCCAACTTCTCCTTCCTCTGCCCTGCCATTGCTCCCATGCAGTGGGTTGCCTTGGGGACACCCAGCACTGTCCCAGAGCAGTCCCCAGCCCTGGGCCTCTCCACAGACCTGCTGTTGATTTTGATGAGGCCAGGCTTTTTCCTGAGACCTATCCAGATACCACAGTGGGGTCACTCCAGGCAGCCCAAGAGCAGCCCTGGGCTCTTGGAGCAGAATTCAGGAGTGCATTTGTGGCACAGATGATGGTACTGAGCCCTGGCACTCCATCTCCTCGTACATGCTTGAGAGCAGCTGCTGGCTGTGTGGCATCTCTGCAGGTGTCACCTTGCTCTGAGCCTTCCATTAAACCCCACTGTGGGAAGCCTCCAGAGCTCCTAGAGGAATAATAATTTACCTCTGCCAGGGCTTGCCTATGTATGTGTCCACCTGGGTGCTGTGGGGCACTTGAGGGCATCCAGGGACAAAAGTGCCACAGAAAATGGTAATTAAACCCAGGTAGACTCTGTGCTCCCTCAACAGGGCAATGAATGAGCCTTGGTGGACTGCTTACTGCACAGCTGCAGGGGAACCTGTTGTACCAGCGGGTTGGTGACAAGATATTAGCTGGGCTGTGGATTCCAGAGGTGGAGAAGTGCCCTGTGCAGGGCTGGACAGCAGTGGGACTTGCTGGGCAGGATGATCATGGAAGGTGTGAGGGGGGTAAGAGGGCTGAGGCAGAGCTCTCACTTCGCAGGTTTGATCCAAAGAAAGGATTCTGGTGTCAGCTTCTGGATGGAGGAAAAACCAAATGCTTGGGAAAGAGCAAAGGGAGGAAGTACCCTGAGATGGATTCAGATGTGAGTATGCAGAAAGCCTTCTGGGCTGGCCCTGAGCAGGGCTGTGCTGGTGGGCTCCGGGCTGGTCCCCTGACGCTCCTCTTTGCTCTCCCGTTGCAGTCACGCGCCTTCCTGCGGGACTATTACAGGGACCATAACATAGAGCTCTCCAAGCTCCTGTACAAAATGGGGCAGACGTTGCCCACCTGGCTGCGGGAGGAGCTGCAGAGCACCAGGTAGCTGCTGCTGCTGCCACCCCCCAGCAATACCTGAGCGAGGCTGACCCTGTGCCAGCAGGACCTTCTCAGCAATACCCAGCCCTGGAAGGGACCCCAGCAGCGCACAGCATCACTGGAGGCTTGGAGGGGACCCCCAGGAGCGTATGGCTGCACCAGAGGCTTGGAGAGGACCCCCAGGAGCACAGGGCTCCGCTGGAGGCTGCCTGAGCAGTGATCCGACTCTGCAATCCCTGTGCTCCCACCTCTCTGCCTGCCCCGCACCTGTATCTCTTTCATTTTATTTTTCCTTTTTAATTCCTGGTCCCTTCCTGCCCTGCTCTGGCGTAGGGAAGTGGCGCAAATTCCCCCTTTCTCTGCTCAAAATGGGTTCCAACTGCCTTGGGTCTGAGGACAGCACCAGAGCTGTCCCTCACCTCCTGGTCCGAGGGTGGTCCTGGTCCTGCCGTTCTGGGTGTGCTGGTGGTGACTTTGCTGAGCTGGAGCAGAGGGATGGAGCTGGTGGAGACCCAAAGCACAGAGGAACCCAGACCCACTCCTGCCATCGGCCCCATGGCAGGAAACAGGACAGTTTGCTGGATTCCCCCAGCACCTCCTTGGAAAAGCTGAGAACGTGGATTTTTCTTTCAAAGACTGGGGCATGGTTTCTTTTGTCATCTCTGTCATCATTTTCAAGCTCCTCAACTTCTGGCTCCCCCTCCATGGGCAGTGTGGTGGGACTGTGGCCTAGCAGGAGAAGGGGCTGGCGTGCTGGTCTGGGCATACTGGTCCCAGTATGCTCATGACCCCCAAGCCCATCCTGCAGTCTTGTACACATGTGGTGTTTCCTGTGGTAAAGCCGAGTGGTGCTCGGCACACCCTGGCGTGGAGGAGAGCTCGGGGACAGAACAGACATTGGGATAACGGCAATCAGAAGGATGCTAAGAACTTCAAACCTCTTGAATATTAAAAACGAAAGTATTTTAATAATGTTGNGGGGGGGGGGGTGTTCATTTGGTTCCCATTTTGCAGGGAGGTGTTTTTCTTCAGTGCCAGAATTTGTACCTAAACCTCGAGGGTTTTACGTGGTCTCTTTGGTTGTTACACATGACGTGGACAAAGGTCAGTGGGGAAATGGGACGGTTTCCCAGTGGGAGACACGTCTTTGTACCAGTGGTGCCATACAGAGCTGCAGCCTCTCCCACGCCCTGGGATCTGTTGGCAGACAAGACTGAGCCATCACGGGTTTACCGGGATAAGGGCCCACATTTCCCCTTGGATGGAGCCACCCCGCAGGATGTGGAATGGCAGCAGTTCCGTGGGAGGGGGATGCAGTGCCCAGGATGCTGCTGGAGTGGGGCCAGGGCAGTGGGGTGAATGTGTTTCACTCCCCATGTGAGGGGCCCCACTGGCAGCAGGGTTCCCACCTGGATGTTTTAGCAGAAGCCCCTGTAGCTGCACATGGGGCCGTGGGGGCTATGCTGAGGGAGGCTCCCAAGCACTGGTGTAAGGTCCTCTTGAGCCAACTGCTAATAAATGGGGGCTTCTGGTTTTACTTGCTGGTTGTTGCCTGTGTCTCTCCTCACTGGCATGATCCAGTCCTGGCCATGAGGGTCCTGGCTGCCTTTGGGCCCGTGTTTGTGGGGTTTAGGAAGGGGGTGTGTGGGAGCAGCTCTCCATGCACGAGGTGGCAGCAGCTCTCTAGTCCTGGATCCATCCCCGCTGCACAGCGCCCACAGCCTCCTCTTCCCGGGACAGCATCCAGCACCGACTGCGTTAGCACCAGGGCAGGGATTTGGGGGGCCGGGGGATCCCTGCTTACCTTCTCCCCCCTGCCCCATTGTCCAATCCCTGCCTGTCCCAGCCTGCCTGCCCATCTGCTGCCTCCCCACCGCCTTCCGCTGCCCAGCCCCTGCGAAGCGCTGCAGGAAGCAAAGACGGAGCCTAATTAATCCCAGACGGGTTTGTTTGAACCTGTCGGAGTGACAAACGATGTGTGGTGCCGAAAGAGCCGCCGGATGGAGGAGGAGGGCTGCAGGAGGAGAACCGGGGGGAACCATGGAGCTGCTTGCCCAGAAGAGGAGGCTGCTAATTCCTGGCCATGCTGGAGCAAGTCCTGGCCATGCACCCACCACGATTCCCTTTCTTGTGTCCCCAAGCCCAGGAAAAAGCAGTGTCTGGGGCTGGCCTCCAGCCCCAGATGATGTATAAGGACCATCTTGGCCCTGGGCTGCCCCAGGTGGGTCCAGCTGGTGCTCAGCTTAGTGAATTAATTGCTTGTTAATTAACAGGGTCACAAGCACAGCTCAGCTCCATGCCATGGCCATGGGGTGCCCGGGAGGATGAGAAGGTCTCTGCCCTCCCACGGCCACAGGAGAGCCCTGTGGGAGGGAGGATCTGTTCCCCTCGCCTGTCGCCCTCCTTGGCACCAGTGATATTTTCTAGCTTCTGCCAAAAATGTGCAAAGTTGGCTAAATCCTTGCGGGGCTGGGCAAGGGCCAGAGGCTGGGCAGCTGCAACCAGCAGGGCCCCAGGAGCAGCAGGACCCCAAAGCATCCCTGCTTGGGGCTCAAACCCTCGCTGCTTCTGGACTGCTCCCCTGGTGTGGCCAGGGGCTGCTGGGGCTGTCCCTGCTGCAGCCTTGTCCTGCAACCTCCCACCGAGAGACTCCAAGGCAGCCCCTGCCCAGCTCTGAGCTTCCAGGAGCCGCATGGGGGCAGTGGGTGGGAGTCAGCAGCTTCCTGGGGTTCCCAGAAGGGGAGATGAGGATGCTCCAAGCCCTTGGCAGCCCCAGCCTGCAGGCAGGACCACGGTGGCCGTGGTGAGGGCTGGCTTTCCAGCCCACGAACCGCTGCGGGGTTGGGTCCATCCCTGATGGCTGCTTTCTGCATCTTGATTCATCCTGCAGCGTGTCCCGACACGTCCAGTATCCCCGTCCTGACACATCCCACATCCATGCCCCAACGTGTCCTGTATCCTGGCTGTTGGGGATGTGCCAGCGAATCCCTGCTGAAAATGTCTGCAGGTGGGATATGGAGCCCAGCAGTGCCTGGGCTGCCCTTCACATGGGGTCAGGCAGTGCTGGTCGTGCCACAGCCGGCCCAGCAGCCAGGAGGGATGCAGGCAGGGAGGAGTGTGGGCAGGAGGGGTGCAGGGAAGGACAGATGCTGGCAGCAGGGTGCAGGAAAGGAGAGATGCTGGCAGCAGCGTGCAGGGCTCGCCTGGCTGGGCACAGGGCTGGAGGCTGCTGGCCACAGGCAGTGGGGTAACTCATGGGGATGTGCCACTGAATGCAGGCACTGAATGCAGGGACCTGTGGTCCCCCGACCCTTCCCTTGTCCCCAGCACAGCTGTACAGTCCAGGGCTGGATCCTACCCCAGGTGCCTCACTTGGTTGAAGACTCCCAGCCCTGGGAAGGAGGGGTTGGAGAGGGGTTTTGCAGGGAATGAGGTGGCAGTGCCAGCAGTTGGGGTGCACGTACACCCCAGCTGGCTCCTCCTGCCCGGCTGCTGGCAGTGCCCTGGCTCCATGCATTGCTGGGATGCAAACCCCTGCAGAGGAATACTGTGCCTTCCATCACCTGGGGAACAGAGTGGGAGGGGGGACAAGAGAGAAACCTCTTGGATGACTTGGAAGCCATCTCCTGTGTTGGCTCCCCAAAGCAGATGGAGGTGGGGGTGCTCAGCAGTTTATGGGTGGGATGGGTTCCTCCTCCAAGCACCCTGCGTTGTTCCCAGCCTTCACAGCCTGCTGAGCCTCGACATTTAAATCAAGCTTTACAATGAGACTTAGTAGAAATCAGAATTATTCCATATATTATGCCATGGATTTGGGTTGAAGAAATGTCACTGTCACCCCCCCAACTCTGTAACCACCTCCCATCTCTGCTCCTCCAAAGAGGCACACAAAAGGGCCAGAGCCCAGCAAGCACTGCCCTGTCCAAGACCTTGGCTCTGAAATCCCTGGAGGAGTCAGGATGGGCCATGGAAACTGCTCTCTCACAGGGAGAAGCAGGCTGTGTTTGCATTCTACAAATAACAGAGATCCCTGATCATGGAGGAGCCCGCTGCTCCCCTGAGAAAGGTGTCCCCAGCCCAGGTGAGGGTAAAAGCAGATATTGCAAAGATATTTCTTACTGTGGCAGGACTGCGAACACAGCGATGGCTTTGCCTTCTTCCACAGCTCTTTGCTCCAAGCCTGGGGCCTCCCAGGGAATCTTGTCATGGACAGGGAGGTGACAGAGGTGATGCTGGTGAGGCTCTGGCTGCGGTCATGCTCCTGCTGGGATGATGGGACCCTCATGGAAGGTCAGATTTGGGACAGTCATCAGCCTCCTGAGGCCCCCTGTGGTGTTACACAGTGCTATGTGCTGGGAGGGGACTGTGGCCGTGCCAGGCCCCGCTAGAGAGCCGTGTCCCTTTGCATCAGCCCCACAGCTCCTGGGACGTGACCTTGGCTCTGCAGCCCTGACACTGCTGCATCCTTGTCATGGGACCTGTGACTGGAGGGGGATGATGCCTAGGAGGGGGGGACAGTGCAAATCAGCAAGTCCTTGAATAAAAGCCATGCAAAATATTTCTTCTAATGCCTCTCATGATTTTGAAGTGACATATTTACACTTTGTGATAAAATAATACTAAATCCCAGTGTCTGAAGAAGTCAATGTATTTCTGTTACATGTTCATCTACCCTGTGACTACAAAGCTGATAGAAATGTTTTTGTAGGAGATCTACATTTTCCTGTAAAGATTTATAGCTCTTGTTTCAAAGATACAAATGTATAGAATGTTTCCTATACATACAAAGACATTTATATATAAGGTATTTACAACGCCTAAGACTGTAAACACAAATTGCCCATTTAAATGTCACAGCCCAAATCAGAAAATGCTCGGGATGCAAAATAGACTTGAAATGTCAAAGGACAGATGACGAAAAGATGTTTCTTCTGTCTGGGAAAATTCTTATAACCGATTTCCATTAATCCCAGCTTTCCGGTGCCTGCAGTTAACCCCGTTCTGTGAGTGCTGTTTTTTCGGAGATGTGGTAATGGGCAGCTGGCCCCCTCCAGCCCCACAGAGCTCCTGGGCTGGTGCCCCCCTTAGCATGCCCCTCATCCCAGCCCTGCAGCCCCCCTCCTTCCCCACCTGCCAGCCCCTCATCCTGCATCCCGCTGCCCTCCTGCAAGGCGCCTTTGTCCCTTCCCGCGCCGTCAATTATTGAAACCAGGTGTCAGAGCAGCTCTGAGCCTGGGGGGAGCAGGGGCTGCTTCCCAGGCCTCTGGGGGCAGGGAAACCGTGGGTTGTCCCCCCCCAGAGGGGTTGCAGGGGTACAAGGGGGTGAATTGAGGGGCAGAAGCGAAGCGGTGTTCCAATGTCCTCTGGCTCCTGATAGAAGCACCGATGGCTGGCAGAGCTAGAACCAGGCAGGTTTTGCATGAGTGGAAAAAGATAAAGGCTGATAAGGAGGATCTGGTTTAATAATGCAGGGGCCAGCTGGGAGGCAGGCTGGGAGGCAGGCTGGGGTGTCCTCCCACCTCAGGAGGCTGAGGATGAGGAAGGGCTGTGAGGGGATGCTGAGCTCTAAAGAAAAGTGAAGGC
Organism: Falcunculus frontatus; assembly: GCA_013398115.1. NCBI lineage: Eukaryota > Metazoa > Chordata > Aves > Passeriformes > Falcunculus > Falcunculus frontatus. The sequence continues at coordinate 3,114,404 of VZRV01005702.1, read as the reverse complement.
AGACACTAAACAAGGCTCCAGACTCTGAGGGGGGCAAAGGGTGACAAGATGTGTGTGATTCTGGCTGTCCTGGCAACTTTTCCTTGAGCAAATCCAGCTTCTGGCCACATCAATGCAGATGAAACTTGTCTGAGCTCACAGAGCAGCAAATCCCATGCTGGTACCAGCACATTCCCACTGCCGAGGGGCTGGCGCTGCTGTGGGGGTGGAACTCAGCCCACATAATCTGTACTTTTCAACCATTTTAATATTTCTCCTTGTCATTTTAAGCCCCGTGGGACTCGGTGCTGTTTATTCCCTGGTGCTTTCAGGTTGCTGCCTTCCCCAATGATCTCGGTGCTGCCCAGAGCTGCTGGAGCATCCCCAGTGGGTCCCTGCCCTTGTCCCTCCCTGGGACAACATCTGCAGCTCCTTTTCAGGGCACACTTGGGGAGTGAGAGAGGAGAAACTCGGGAGCCAGGGCTATTGGAGGGGCTTTCCAGCTCCTGGCACAGAGCAGGGAAATGTTAAAGGGTTCCCGCTGTTGCACATCTGGGTTCAGTTTCATCGCTGGAGCCTCCCCGCGCGTCGTGGGGGTCGCCGCTGCCGGAGCCCCTGGGGCTTGGAGAGCCGTGACGTGGATCCCAGTGCCGGAGCAGGCAGGGAAGGGTGCTGGGGGTGTCCTTTCCCCTCGCAAGGGGGGGCTCAGCACCGCACAGAGCCCATCTCACCTCCCATCTTCCCAGCCCATCATCCGCAGCCGGGCGCGAGCAGCCCAGCCCTGCCGACCACCCAGGCGTGCTGGGATCGCCGCTGCCACCCCCGGGACCCTCCTCTTCCTCATCGTCCCTCCCTGCCACCTCCATCCACCCGCCCTCACCGGGGTTTGCCAGGGTGCTTCACCCCCACATTCCTTCCCTGCGGGACATCACCTCCGCTCTCCCCTGCCCCGTGTCCCGCAGGGCTGGGGTGGCTGGGATTGCGGTAGGAGGGGGAGAGGAGCCGCACGGCGAGCTGGACCCCCAATCCTGGCTGCCACCAGGGTCTCTTCCCTGGGCCACACACATCCACACGGATATTTATACAGGATGGGAGCGAGCATCCAGCCCCGCACGGCCGCGTGGCTCCCCATGCCCACCCCCCCAAGCCGTACGGACCCAACACGAATCAAACGCCTTGGAATGAGCCAGAATAAATATTTTACGGTAAATTACCAAGGCTAATAATTATAAAAATCTGTACATATAACCCGGAGCCAGGGAAATATTTCCAAGCAGCTGGTGACCACATGGGTGATGGTCCCCCAGCTACCCAGCTGGGCTGATGGACCCCCCCGCTCATGGGGAGCAGCCCGGGGGTAGGGATGGGGTGGGTCTGGGGTGGGTGTTCTCCCTGGCTCTGGTGCTGGGGTTGCTGGGGGGTCTGTGAAGCCCCATGGAAGGGCTGGAGGCAGGATTTCCTGCAACAGCGATTTTTGCTGGGGCTTGAGGGGGGGACAGTGTGGGGAGGGGAGGCTCAGCTGCCTATGGGATGGGCTTGTTTTACCCATTTGACCACTCAGAGATGGCTTTTGGTGTGCAGCCATCCTTCTCAGCCAGCAGGATCCAGACCTGCCCTTGGCCCCCAGCTCTGCTGGGATGGAACTGTCCCTGGGGGGTTGTCTCAGATTTGGCCACGTGCTCGGAGCTGGACCAGGCACATGCCGGGCGAGCATCCCCATTCCCGCCCAGCGGGAACTGCAGCTCAGGGAGGGGACCTGGCAGAGGGGGTGGGAAGCTCTTTCTGCTTCTCTCCCTCCTTCCTCCTCCTCCAAGGATTAGTTGGGATGAGCTCAGTGAAAACATGGGCACACATACCCCTGGCATCTCCCAGCCCCTTCCCTCTCCTTGCAGCCTGTCATCTCCTTGTGTCTGTCCCCATCATGGCCCTCTGCAGCCTCTCTCCATCCCTCTGGCACTGCCTTGGCCCCATCTCTCTCTGGAGCAGCTGGAAAAAGGGGAGATTTGAGCAGCCAAAACCTGCTCATTGCTCCCCCCTTCCCCCAACCTTTTCCCCTTCCTCCCTGCCCTGATTCAGAGAAAAGAATCGGCTGGATTTCAGGTCAGAGCCCGGCTCTGCCTTGCTCAGCTCCTGCGGGCTGATGACTCAGTCAAGAGCTGCGGAATCTGCAGCTCCGGCTCCATCCCTGCCTGGCTCCGCTCCCACCCGGCACGGCTTCACCAACAATGGTGTTGGCCTTGAGCGAGCGGACATGGAGCGGCAGCTCCCTCCACTCCTGCCAGTGGGGTCACAGGAGCAGGAAGGGAGTGAAGGTGGGGACCCAGCACTTGTCCCCAGACTGGGGGCTTTGACGTGTTTGGTGAACACCAAGGGCTGAAGGGGTCGTTCCTGGAAATGGGTGGACATTCCCAGCCCTGGATCTCCGCAGCTGGGGTGAACATCCCCCCACACTCACTCGGTGTTGAGTAGCCTGGGGAAGAATTCTCAATTCCTCCATGCCCAGGGGTCCCAGAAGGGCTGGGGTTGCCCTGTCTCACCAGAGACTTTTGATCAGCTCCCAGGGGATACTTCAGCCCCCCGGGACTGTTACCCCGTCCCCGAGAGCTCATGAACTGCCCCGTGCTCAGCCCCTTCCTCTGTCTCACGGCGAGACGTGCGCGGGCGGCGGCAGCCTTTGGCTGAGGGACCTTGGCTCCCAGCGATCAACAGGAAACGGGAGATGGATTTCTCGGCAAACTGGGCTTTCCATAAACAGTCTGAGGGGCCGACCCACGACGGCGGGAGCAGCACAGAGCCAGGGCTGGGCTTTACAGCTGTTTATCACATTTTTCTGCTCTTGTTTCCTCTCTGGCTCAGCAGCTCAGGGTTCCTCTTCTCCTGCATGCAAATCGGGGATGAGTTGAGTGCTGTTGGATGGGCTGCTGACATTCCCAGCTGGGATGCTCCTGCTGGAGTAGAATCAGGGCAGGCATCATCCCAATGCTGCCCTGCTCAGCCAGGGTGTGAAGAGCCAGAATACTCTCCAATCATTCCCAAACCTAAACCCAGACCCTGTCAGGCTTCCTTTGCTCTGGAGCACACCAGACCCCACTGGCACACAAGCCTCCAATTTCTCTGCAATCAGGACTTAAGAAAATACAGGCTGACCCTGAGGGCTGAGAGAGGACTGGGGGGGGGGGGGGGGGGGCGCGGGGC
>VZRV01005702.1:3069296-3095767 GCA_013398115.1 Falcunculus frontatus | reverse complement strand
GGACCGGGGGGCTCCGGGCAGGGGTCGGGGGGTGCCGGTGCAGAAGTGCCGGGGGAAGGAGGTTGTGTGGGCACGCAGAGGGGAGTGCAGTGGGGGTGTTGGGATCTGGGGGTATCCTGGGTGCCGGGGGATGGCAGCGGGTGCGTAGGGGTCCGGGGTGCACAGGAGGGGCCCGGGGGTGCATGCCCAGAACCCTCGTGGGTGCGATGGTGGGCGAAGGGTGGGCGATGGGGCGCACGCAGCCGGGGCTGAGCGGGGTTTGTCTCCAGGAATGAGCGGGGCAGGTGTCGGTTCCCTCTGCCGGCACCCGGGTGTCCGGTTTGGGGCGTGGGAGGCACAGCGAGGACACATGGCGGGGACGTGGAGGGACGTGGGGGGCCTCGGGGCTCGCAGGGTCGCACCTCCCAGCTCCACAGAACGTCTTCCCAGGCGATGTCCCCTGTCCCCTGCGTCAGGGACATGACCTCCCCTGGCCACCCGTGCTGGGGACACGAGGTCTGTCCCTCGGCTTGGCAGCCAGCAGGATGGATCCTTTACGGATTGTGCAAGGGACAGGCAAAGGCCCCGTTTCGTTCCGCTGCCCTCCCCGCTCTGCCCACCCCACAGGGACACTCCGAGCCGTTTGACCTTCTCTCGCCAGGCCAGCGCCGCTGGCTCGGGCCACCATCCCGGCGGGGCTGTCCCCGGGACCTGGCAGCCCGGGATGGGTCGCAGCGAGTTCCAGCAGCAGTGGGCACAGTGGGGCTGGGACGCACTTTCCAGGCGGGATGGAGTTCCCGAGGTACCCGGCCGTGGGATGGGCTGGTTCTGCTGCTCTCGGGGTGGATGGATGGCAGGGCCGCCTGGGGGAGGTCTGCCCGGCTCCAGCCGCGTTTTCCAAAGATAAAAGCTTGATTTTAGCCGGCTGGGGAAGGTGCTGCCTCTACCTGTGTGGTGGCAACAGCTTCTTCTAGCCCAGCGTGGAAACATGTGGGGCTGGGGCTGGGGCTGCTCACTGCATCTCCCCGGGAATTGGGCATGGGCAGGGGCAGATAGCCCCCATTCAAACTTAATCCCCACCACCCCCTTCTCCCTTCCCCCGGGTGGGAATTGTGTGCCCCAGGACTTGCTGCTTGGAGCCTGTGGGGCCATTTCAGCAGGATTTGGATGCTAAGTGCCGGGCACGGCTGTGAGCCGGGAGGAGCGTGGGGAGGCAAACAACTCCAAATCCAGCAAAGCCCCTGCGAACAGAGCACAGGGAAAACTTGCAAGCGCAACGAATTTTCTCGCTGTGCCACATTTTGTCATTGGCAAAGGCGCCCGTGTGGAGAGGCCCAGCACAGAGTGTCTGCCGGGCAAGCGAGGTTGATCCCACCAAAGCACCCACCACTTGAGCCGGATCTTTTTGGGGCTGCAGGGCCAGCATGGATAAAAACTTCATGGAGGTTTTGTATCTGGGGCAGAGGAGGGCTGGAAGCTGGGAATGAGGCAGAAAATTGTCATCTTTTTATCCATATGTTTGAATCATATCCGTTTCTAGCTAGCTCAGCTGCCGGTCTGTGCTACCCTCCGTGTTTTCCTAGCAGCAGATTATTTGGGATAACTGGGAGCTGGAGGGAAATGTGTGCGCAGACTTAAATGTGTGTGAGCTGGTACGCATTGCAAAAAATCCTGCACAGCTGTAGCTGGGGCAAGGGGCCAGTTGGCCGCTCTGCCAAAAAACCTGCTTACATTTCCTCAGTGTCCAAAGTCCTCAATGTCTGGGTGAAAACACTGAATCTCCCCTCCCCAGCATTGCCTGGCTGTGGGTGTGCATTGGGGTTCATGTCAGGTGGCACAGAGCGTGTCCCTCTGGAAATGCGGTTTGTCTTGGTTTCGCTCTTGGTTTTGCCAGTGGGATTTTGCCAGCAAGAGGCACCATTTGGGTTGACCCACAAAAGCCCAAGAAATGTTTGGAAGGGGGAAAAAGTGCCTGCTGGTTATGGATGGTGGGTGCTCTGCCAGGGGGTGGTCTGGTGGGATGCCCTGAGCATGGCCAAGGTGGGCTGCAGCACCGGGAAGGCTGAGCATCCAAATTTGGAGCAGGCCAGGGACAGAGCCCAAACTGAAGACTTTGGAGTCACCTGCCAGCTCTGACTCCAAGATTTCACATGACCTGTTGCATCCTGTGGGTCCCACTAGGACTTGGGTACCTCTTGGCTTCTCTGTACAAGGACTTCTCACCAGGCACAGCTTCCAAGTGACTCTTTTCCTTCCTGTGACATCCCAGCCATGTCAAGACTGTCAGCTTTCACTGAATTTGTCAGTTCAGTGAAACTGCAATTTAAGGCCAAATTCTCATCCCATTTCAGCTCTTGGAGTCCATCTTAGGGCAGGATGGGTCACAAGCCATGTCCGATACATCCTTCACCTTCATTTGGGGTCTGATGGTGCTTCCAGCCTTTCCTGTCTGGGTTTCAGACATCCTGCTTTAGCACCCTTCAGGAGGATCCATCCTTTGCATGGAAAGCTGAGATGGAAAGAATTTTTTTCCCATCTGTCCAGGAAGTGAGAGCAACAAAAATGCCTTTCATCACCTTCGTCATCCTCGCTCTGGAGGAGACAGCACTGTACATGCCGTGGGAAGGATGACTGACAGCTCGGCAAGAAGCTGTTAAGCCCTGCACTTGGGGGATGTTCAGGAAGTCACCCCTGGAGCAGCGGAAAACCTACAGAGCAAGTGCCTATATAAATACATAGATAGAAATCTATAGGCTTCTGTGGCCAGAGATGAAGCGTGAGAAACCAGAACAGCACTTGGAGCTGCTCGTATGTGCCAGGACTCTGGCATTTCCATGGGATGCACATCCTTCTCCAGCATCCCTGGGCCACAGTGGACCCAAGCTGGGCCCAGTGAGGGCACATGGCAGTGGAGGGGACTGGTGGGGCTCCTTGTCTTGGAAGAAGATGGGATATTGGGAGAGGGGAGATGTTTCCTTCCTGAGGGACAGTGTCATGGCAGGCCAGTGTATGGTGTGGGAAGGAAGGAAGGAAGGAAGGAAGGAAGGAGCCATCACCCTTTGGATTTTAGACTGGGCTCAGGGTATTGGGTGGAAACCAGTTCCCAGGGCTGCACCAGCCCCTGGTGCCCTTGGACACACAAAGTTTTACTTTCCCTCCTCCCTGCACTGCTTTGGCTGCCTTAGGCCCCACACCCCTTCTCCTTCTCCTCCCCAGCACCTGGACATTCTCAGTGCATTCAGCTCCCTCCCTCCTGCCTGGGGCTGGGGAAAAGAGCTAGCCAGAGCCCACCCGGGACTGCCAGCTGGCAGGAGATGGCAGGGAAGGATGATGGAATGTTCCCTGTTGCTGGGAGGGGAGTGAGTGGTGCAGAAACTGCCCCAGGTGGCAGAATCCCTCCAGACACCATGGCTGGTGGATAAAGGCTCTTGCACTGAGGGAATAACCTCATCCCATGGCTCAGGCTGGAGCAATTTCCTCTGGACTCCCGGAGGCTTTGGTGCTCTTCATCTGTGTCATAAAAATTGGATGTGAAGAGCAATTCTTACCCTCAGCATCCCAAGTAGTATCCTGAGGGATTCATTTCCGGTGGACTCAGGTGGACCAGCCCAGGAATGGTGGGTGCTGGGTGGGCAGAGGCAGAGGGGCTGCTGGAAGAGTGGAGGGGATGGGTATGGATGGGAATGGATTCGAGGTAAGGGATTTCAGGTGGGGGATTCCACCCTGCAGCACACCCTGGCCCGGAGTGATGCCCATGCCTGTGGCGACAGCAAGGGATGGAGACACCCAGGGGCAAAATCCCGGTGGGCAAATCCCAGTATCAGTCCCGGCTACGTGGGAGTGTATCTGGCGGCTAGTCCAAGCAGGGACGGGCTGGCCAAGAGCTGAGTCATCCCTCCAGCACGGAGGAGATCCCCCAGGGCCCCTCGTTTGCTGTTAAAAGGCAGTAGCAAGAGCAAGAGGCTGCGAAATGGCTCCGCCGAGAGCTCGGCTTCTTAAGCAGCCCCGGCCTCCGAGGAAGCGGGGATGCTCCGCTCGGAGCACGAAACCCGCAGACATCTGGAGCCTGTGGCTTGTTTCTCAACGGCTCCTTGGCCGTGTTTCTCCTCCGTTTCGGAGATAAAGGCGGCGAGGGTGACCCCGCGGAGCGGGAGCAGCGGTGCTGGCCGCCCTCCAGCCAGCCCGGCCGGAGGAAACAGCGGCCCCGCTCTGTGCCGCCGCCAAAGCAAATAGAAATGGGGCGTTAAACAATGCTGGCCGCGAACCGGGGGGGGGAACTGGCCGCCGGCGTCGCCGCTGCCGACGGGCTCCTCGTCTCCAGGAGAGTTTCCACTGGCATCTCTGCCTCCTCTGCCCCCTGCCCACTCAAAACCCTCCTGTCGGGCAGCCTGAAGACTTCATCCAGGGCATCCTGCACACCTCAGCAGTGTGCAGGGACTTGCTGGGTGGTGAGGGAGGCAGGAGGGATGAAGGGTGAGGAAGAGGAGTTGCCGAGCTTCCAGCAGCCCTCCTGCTTACCGTGGGCTTGCTGGAAGGATTTGGCTTAGTCATCCATCCCTTCCCTCGCTGGTAGGCTGAGCCACTGCTGAAAATATCCTGGAAGACTCCCAAGCAGCACAGAAGGCAAGAAAATGAAGAACACATGAAGGAAGGGAAGACGGGAAGGGATGGGAAGGAAAGAGGAGCAGGGCTGGGAGCGGGCGGTCTTGGCCACCCACCTCCCTGCTGGGGCCAGAGCAGAGACACCCATCAGAGCCATCCCGGCAGTGCCTTTGGAGAGGGGGCTGCACCCTTGCTGGGTGCGGGGGTGATGCTGGCGGTCGGCGCTGGTGTCTGTGCCCAGCAGTGGCCTCGGCAGGGTGGGGGACCCTGCCCTTCCCACGGGTGCTTTCGGGGGGGTAAGCTCATAGGAAATTGCTCACCCTGAGAAAATGCATTCCCGGCAGCTCCACATCCTTTCGGTCTTAGGGAAGGGCTGGTGCCCTGACCTTTGTCCGGCTCAGGAGCCCAGCGGCACTCGGCTGTTGGCCGCGGGGCTCGCGCCAAGCTTTTAGCGCGTTGCTTTTAGCACTTGTGTCGAGTTCCGAGGCGTGAGGGTGGCTCCTCGCTGTGTCCGTGTCTGTGTCTAGCTGGGCAGGATCTGCACAGCTTCTGTCGGCTGCTGCCATCTCGTGTTACTTCCATACCTGAGTCCCCCGTCAGGGCTGCCCACCGGCCTTGCTGTGAGGTTGGGGTGGGTTGGCATCTCCCCGCTGTCCCCTGGTTTATGTCCTGCCCGCTCGGGGCTGAGCGTTCCGGGATTCGGGGCTCGGGGCTCCGGACACACGCTGGCCTCTTCCCTGCCACTGCCTCTTTGAGCCGGGGGCCGAAGCCGTGTGAGCTGCAACCAGAGACCTGCTCGGAGAAATTCCTTTCCGACATGGTCAGCGCGCTGGGTGCGCAGAACCCAGCCAAAACACGGAGTGGGATGGTGGAAAGGTCCTGAGTGTCATTAGGGTCCCCTGGGCTTTCTCATCTGTCCCAGCATCTTGGTGGGGGCTGCGCTGGGTCCCCACTGTCCCTGGACCGTGTACCCCAGCCCCAGTGCATCTCTCCTGCCTTCCCCCAGATGCCAGGGAAGGAGTTGGGATGCCGGGGGATAGCTGGAGGAAAGGCTGCCAGTCCTGGGCAGGGATGGCTGGCACCCCCCATTCCCACTGAGCGCCCTAATCCCTCTCTCCCCTCTGCCCAGGTCTGTCCCGCAGCGCCAGCCTCTCGGAGAAGGAGCTGAAGGAGGCGAAGGCGCGGAGCCAGAGGATCGCGGCTCAGCTCACCACGGCGCCCGGCCCCAGCTCCAAGGGCGTCCTGCTGTTCCACCGGCGCAGGCAGCGCGTTGAGGGGCTCACGGCAGCCGGGAATGGCGGGGGGCTGCCGCTGAGCCCTGCGTCCCAGCCTCGGCAAGCGGCCATGGAGCAGGGCCAGGGGCAGGGCATGAAGCCGGAGCCTGACCAGCCTGGCAATCCAGTAGAAGGGATGCTGGCAAACGCCTCCCCGTGCCAGGAGCTTCCTGCTGAAGCCCATCAGGTCCCACTCAGCGTTTACCTGAAGGAGAACATGGCATCGACCACCACCAACGGCGTGCAGGAGCAGGCAGGCAGCGGGATGGAGAGAGGGGTGGAGGGGCTTGGAAAGGCAGGAGCCCCTGCAGGGCCGAACACGGCGGCTCTCGTCCTGCCACAGAGCCCCGAGGAGGTGAAGAATGTTGAAGTGCCCAGCGAGGTGCCCAGTGCGCCAGCGGAGACAGCCACAGGGATGGCATCCCCAGCCAGGCAGCAGCAGAACGGGGCACAGGGCCGGCAGTACTACGAGGTCCATCTCACCCTGGCCAAGCCCAAGCCTGTGAAGAACCGGACGGCCAGACCCTTTGGCACCCAGGCATCCCCCACCAGTGCCCAGCCGGCCGAGGAACCCCCTGCCCCTGAGCTGCCCCCACCACCAACCTATGCAGAGACCCTCAGCAGCCCCCCCCCCCTCCCCCCTGTCCACTCCCCCCCCTCCTACTCGGCTCTGTACCCCACTCAGGAGCAGAAGATGCTGCCAGATCCCCTCCTGGGCTGCGGGGTGAGTGGACCAAATCCCTTGCCCAAAACAGGGATCCTGGAGGAGTCGGCTGCCCGGAGAGCCAGCAGAAAGTCCATGTTCACCTTTGTGGAGAAGCCGAAGCTGGGCCCCAACCCCGACCTGCTGGACCTGGTTCAGAGTGCAGACAGCAGGAAGAAGCAGAAGGAGCAGGGGGAGCCCAGTGCCGAGGATGAACCCTTCGCCCTCGGAGCGGAAGCTGCGAACTTTGTCCCCAACAGCACAGCCAGGGGCGTGCAGCACCTCCCGCCAGCTGAGGATGCTCCAGCATGGTCCTCCTGCCTCAAGTCTCCCACCATCCAGCCCAAGAAGAAGCCACAGCCCAGCCACATCCTCAGTGAAGCCAGAGGGAAGGGGGCTGAGCTCTTTGCCCGCCGGCAGTCCAGGATGGAGAAGTTCATCATTGAGGCCCCCTCCCAGCCCGAGCTGCTGCGGTCCCCATCGCCCACCATGTCCCTGCCTCCCTCCTGGAAGTATGATAACAATGCTTATCTGTCACCCATGGTCTCCAGACGCCCTTCCAAGAGTCCCTGCAGGCCCTCCAAAACCCCTCCTGCCTCGCTGTATGGCAGCAACCTAATGGAGAATGAGGTGTCCCAGAAGGAGCTGGAGATCTCCAAGCACCAGCCTTACCAGCTCCAGTCTTCTCTCTTCATCCTCTCCCCATCCAAGGGGCCAGCAAGGTCCATGCCCCAGGAGATGCCTCCACCCAGACCCTCTCTTCCCGATTCCTACCCCTACCCCCAGCAAGCCTGCCCGACCTCTCCGTTGCCTCCTTCCCCAGTTTGGCATCCCCCCGTGGTGCCCAGTGCAGGCCAGACCACTGCCAGTCCCTTCCCCAGTGCTGCTGGGGCTCTGCCCCTGACTCACGACAGCCGTGCCAGTCCTGGAGCTCCGGCTGAGGTGCTGCTGGCCTCCCCGTGCCGCCTGCTGCCGCCCCGGGCCAAGGCAGGCTTCCAGGCACCCCGGCCCTCCTACTCCACCAGGAATGCCGGCATCGAGCCGCAGGTGTGGAAACCTTCTTTTTACTACAAGTAGTGGTGGCAGACAGAAAAACACAGGGATGATGGGCTGAGTCCTCCCTAACTGCTCATGGGAGTGCCAAAAGCCAAACCAACCACAAAAAAAAGTGGGGGGAAAGAAAAGAATATAGAAAAAAGAAGTGGTTGTGAGGCTGCAGCACTGGGACAGTGGGTGACAGGCACTACTGAGCCACCAGTGCAACCGGAGCTGAGGAGTCCTGGGGAGGCAGTAGGAACTGGGCACAGAGCCTGCAGGATCCCAAAGAGTCATCAGGAGCCTGCCTGTCCCACAGGGCTGCTCTTGCTCTTCTCTCACCTGGAAACTGTATGGAGCATCGCACCTCTGACTCCCTCCTTTCCTCGCCTCCGGCTTTTCCAGCTCTCAGCTCTGCCTGCTCCTCCACATCCCCTCTGTCCTGTAGCTCTTCTCAGCCTCCTACCAAAGCAAACCTGGAGGGGACACGCTGCCTTTCTGCCTCACTGTGCCTGCTCCTGGCTCTTCTGTTGCTTCTTCAGGATCTGTCTTCGTTTGCTTCCTCATTGTGGAGGAAGAACTGCATCCCTCGGGGAATGGCAGAGTCCAGTGGTGCTGGGCCCAGGGACACTGATTTGTGGGGGGCCCTGCCTGGGCTCAGTCCAGCTGGAGGTGGGGTGGGCAGTGCTGTGTGGCACAGCTGGAAGCAAGGAATGTGCTGGGACGAGGAGGGTGCCAAGGGCAGGGCTGCTGGGTGATGCTCAGCCCAAGATTCGTGGTCCAGCTGTGCCTCTGCCCGTGCCCTCTTGCCACTTTCCCCATGGTGCCAAGTTGCCTTTTGACTGTGCTTTATTTCTTCTGCATTTTTCTTTTTTTCCCCTCTTTCTGAATACACTCTCTGCGCTGTCACACCTGGCTCTTCTCTTTCCTGCCGTCTGGGGAGCAGTGCCAGGTGATGGATCCTGGGCAGTGCAAGGGGGTCTCCGAGCATCCCCCAGAGGGAGACTTTAGGAAGCTACAGGTAGTGAGAGGTCCTGGGACATATTCTGGGCAAGGATGATTAACAGCAGGCTCAGCCTGCCCTGATCTCCTTGGCAGGTGAGGGGGTGCAGGGTCAAATGAGTTTTGGGGACCCCTCGCAGGGGTGCAACGCACGAGGAGACATCCCCAGCTCCTGTGGGGCTGCGCCAGCATGAATCTTACCCTGGCACCCTCCTGCTGCTGTACCCCTGCTCTGTCCCTTCGTCCCCCCTACTGGGGGTCACTAACCCGCTCTCTGTCCCTCTCCAGGACAGGCGGTCGTCCCTTCCTGCATCTCCCACCTGGACGCCCCGGCTGGCGCGGCGCCCGGGCAGCCTGGACGGCTGGGCCAGCCCGGCCTCGGTGCCCGAGCTGGATGAGGGACCCCCCACGTCCCCTCCGTGGAGCGAGAGGTCCCTGTCCCCTCTGCGGCAGGACGCGGACCCCCGGGCCAGCCGGCAGATGCAAGCGCGGCTCGCCAGGAACATCATCAACGCTGCCCGCAGGAAGAGCTCCTCTCCCAAAGCCATGGGGCTGGAGAGCTCCCGGCCCTTCACCCCCATCTCTGCCGGCCCCCCCAGCCTGCCCCAGTCGCCCCGGCTGGGGCCCAGAGCGCCGGCACTGCAGGCTGCCAGCAGCGTGCTGGGGAGCCTGGCCGGCCCCTCGCCCACCTACAAAAGCCCCCTGCGATCGCCCCGGGCAGGCAGCCCCCAGTTCTGTGCCTCCCCTGGGATGCCCCGAGCCGCCTGGGCAGAGGGTCGCCGGCTCCTGCTGCCATCCAGCGCGTCCTCCTTCCCCGTGCCCAGGCTGTCCCCGGTCCCCAAGAGCCCCCTGCCATCCCCCGTGGTGGGTGGGCGGTCCCCAGCCAAGCGTTGCACCTCCCGGTCCCCGACGGACTCGGACGTCTCCCTCGACTCCGAAGACTCGGGGACCAAGAGCCCTGGAATCCACAGCTTCAACCTCTGTCCCCGGGGCTGGACCAGCAGCCTGCGGCTGAAGACGGGGGGCCTGCCCTCAGGGGCCCCCTGCACCTCCTAGACAAGCCAGCCCCCGCCAAACCACCCTCTCCCTCGACCCGTCAGCCCGGGTGATGCCACCCGCTCACCCCCCACCGGGAACAAAACAACCCCCGAGGCTGAAGTCCCCAAAAAACAGTGTCCCTTCGGAGCTGCCACGGCCGCTCTGTGTGCCAGAGGGGTCAGGTGCCTCGTGCCCGCCCGCCATCCCATGGCCCCGCTCTATTTTTACCACTCTAACCTTTCGGGGCAGGACTGCGTGGTCAGCAGGCAGAGTGGGGGAGCCGGCCCCCCCACAGCCCCTCCCTCGGCAGTCCCTGCCTGCCAGCCAGCCCCATCCCGCATAGCCAGGATGGGATGGGATGGGCTTGGTGGTCCCCTGTGATCCCCTATCCCCAGCTCCCAGATGTTATCCCGGAGTGTCACCGCAGCTCTGCTTCCCTGGGGTGGCACAGCTGCTGCGGGTGGGCAGCATCGATTGGATGCCATGACCAGGCTCCCTATCCCAGCCTCTCCCAGCCTCCAGATTTAGCTGGTGTCAATTGAAACCAGATTTTGGAGAGGAAAAGTTAATTTTTAATTCCAGCCCCCCAGTTATTCACTGATTTTTTTTTTTTAACTTTTGACCCCTTTGAAAAGAAATTCTCCTGAATCCTTCTTTCAAAAAGAGCCAAAGTTATTTATTGCCACGTTAAGGGGACTGTTTACAGGTGCTCTCCTGCCCTGCTCAGACCAAGAGGGACAGCCCCATCTTGTACCTGTCACTGTCCCCGTACCCACGTTTACCACATCCCCATCCCCACCCCCACTCCAGTGGGGTGGAGGCACACACAAGAACTGATGAGTCCTGTTACAGCCAGGGCAGGTGGGAAGGAGTGGGGGACCATGGGGGCTGAAGGAAATGGTAGAAGTTGCAGAGGGTTTGAAGGAGATGTCAGCACAGAAGGTGATTCTGAGAATGTCGGTGTCCCCACATCTTGGGGCTGCTGAGACCAGCACCAGACAAGAGGTTGTGTTTGGGCTTCCAGGGCTCTGGCGTATTCCCATTCTGGTGTATTCCCATACCCATTACCCCTTCCCTTTCCCCAGGACACGCTGTTGAAGCCAGCCCATCCCTGTTCCCTGGAGTACCTCCACACTGCAGGCTGCCCTTCCTGGAAAACAGCCCCCATTCCCAGGACACATCTCCCACCCTCGCTCCAGCAGCCACCACAACCTGCCTTCACCACACCGCTGTAAACCCAGCTCAGAAATAAACTGCCATTATCCCACGCAGGCTGGCTCTGATCTGTCCACAAGGTGGCCTGGGCACACACGGCACATGGCCACCTCCTGCTGCTGCTACATGTCCCCAAGGGTCAGCCCTGCTTCATGCCAAGTGACAGCACTCGCATCCGTGTGGGTCAGCCCTGCTTCATGCTGGGTTGACAGCGTCCTGGTCCCCAAGGGTCAGAGCCCTGCTCCATGCCAGGATTATGGCATCCTCATCCCCGTGAGTCAGACCTGTTCCGTGCTGGGGTGACGGCATCCCGGTCTCCAAGGGTCACAGCCCTGCTCCGCCCCCTTTCTCAGCCAGAAATAACTTCTGTCTCGGGGCTGGACCTTGGCATCTGGGCTAGAGCCCAGGACGGGTTGGGGCGAGCAGCAGGAGCCCAAGGGTGTCGTGAAGGGCCAGCAGGGGCCACCGAGTGCTGGTGGCTGCAGCTTGGCTTCGGCCCCATCCCCAGCGCAGCAGGAGAAGCATCCTCAGTCCCCAGCATCTGTGGTATTCCCTGGCCAGGTAGGGAGGGGGAGGTCCCACGTGGGGGTCAGCAGGTGGGTGGGTGCACAAGGCTCGGGGATGTCCTTGGCAAAGGGGACACCACCACTGGGGGGGTCAGGGTACAGTCTCCCTGGAGCAGGGCAGAGGGGAGGATGGGGTGCAGGTCCCCGGCTCGTTGTGTGGATGGTTAATGCTGAACTCAGAGCTGGCAGGGAACTGTGTGCCAGGCACCCCGGCCCCATGGAGACCCGGGCACTGCAGGGCCCTTAGGGGAAGCTGCCCAGCATCAGCCTGAGCTGAGGGATGCCAGATGCACCAAACAGGGTCGAACAGCACTTGCAGAGCCGGGTGCCCCGGCAGGACAGGAGGGTTCTGCTGTGGGTGGGCAGCTCAGGGGGTTCAGACTGGGGCTGGTTTCCAGCTGCCTCCCCACAATGGAGCAACACAGCTGGGTGGATCCATGACCCTTCTTGCCGCTGGCTGGGCTCACCACCTCCCTGCAGGTTCAGGGCTGCAGCTCCTGCACCCTTGGGGCCAGCAGCTGAAAATAGCTCTGCTAAGGCGGAGGTGTTGGGGGGGTGGCAGCCAGGGCCCCCGCTTGGCTGGCAGCTGCTGCTCTGAGGGCGCTCAGGGCACAAGGACAGCGGCTCGCTGTGGGCAAGGACAGAAGCGAGGAAAGTTTCTGCTCTAAAGAAAGGTAGAGAGGAAGAATGACAGGCAGAGAATGAGAGGCAGCATGATTTGAACATTCCCTATGTCTGTTGAAGGGGACAGAGAGCAGTGCAGGGAGATGCTTAGGGATGATGTTGACCAGGAGAGATGCTCAGCTGAATCCTAGCATCTTCTCTGAGGCATGCCTGGGGCTGACACATCCCCATGCTTGGTGTCACTCCCGGGGTGCCTCTCTCTTCCAGCCAGACAGGATCCATCCCCCTCCCACAAAGCTGCCCCAGGAGCACAGCAGCGAGTGATGGCCATCATGAGACCGGGCCCTGAAGATGGTAAGGGGGTGCAGGGGTGTCACCAGCCCCAGGGCAGTGCTGCCCTCCTTGACTGTGGGCCAGACCCAGCTCTGGTTGAGGCCATTGGCCCTGCTTTTGCTGGAACGGTCCATGCACAGGGTGGGAGAGGCTGCTTGAACCTCTGGAGCTCCCTGGCAGTTCCTCACACCGAGGGAACGCCAGTCCCTGGCGTGGGCAAATGGCCCAGCCACAAAACAGGGACCCCAAGGATAGGATACACTGTCTGTGCTGGCTTGGGAGTCCCCAACACTGCAGCATCTTCAGCTGTAGCTGTGCTCTCCCAGCCTCCCCAGAGCCCCAGCTGGATCTGGGGAAGAAGATGAGCACAACACAGGACCTGATGATTGAGGAGCTCTCCCTGCAGAACAACCGCGGCTCTCGGCTCTTCCAGCAGCGCCAGAAGCGGATGCAGCGCTTTGTCTTTGAGCATCCCAGAGGCTCCAGGCAGGTGGGTCTGAGGACAGCCCTTCCCTGGCTCTTGCAGCCTTTCTAGGGAAGGAATTCCTGGCGGGGTCAGTGGTCTCTCCGCAGGGCAGCCATGGCTGGCTGACTGCTATGCAGAGATGAAGGGAGAGGAGAGATGTCCTGGTGGGCTGGGCATGGAGATGGGCAAACACGGGGTTCAATATTCACCAAAGAGGAGGGGGATGGTGCTGATCCCCCTCTGCACCCACTCATTGTCTCCTGCAGCTCCCAGGGCAAGGGGCAGGGGGCTCACACCGCACTGAGAAAGGTGATTCAGAAGGAACAGTGAATGGACAGATGGTGAGTAAATGGAGGAAGCTCTGAGGTGCTTTCAACCACCCCCTGAGTCCCAAATGGGGCAGGGGGAGCTCCCCCCTCTGCCTGTTAACTCTCCCCCCCACAGGCAGGGGAGAATGCAGGGGGCCAGGAGAATTATCACTCCGAGCTCCACGTGGCAGCATCGCCCCAGGGTGGCCCCCCAGAAGTACCCAAGAAGTCAGAGAAGGTCTTGCACATGAGCAAAGTCCTGAATCCCAGTGCCCTGGCCCCAGGTAAGTCAGCGCCGCCTGCACCCGAACCTGACGCTGCTGTGATCTCAGCAATGTGGGGCTGGAGGCAGTGAGCTGCTGCCTGCTTAGGGGTCTGCCCAAAACCCTCCCTCAGAGATTTTATATGTACAGATATCTATACATACATATTTATGTTACAGATACACATTCCTGGCCCCAGTAACAGGTCTTCCATGGCCATGCAGAGGCCAGCTGCTCCCAGCCTCCTGCCTTAGCCTGGCTGTGGCCCCAGCAGCCCATGCTGTCTCTCCCCCCGCACAGGGTACTCGAGCCCCCTCAAAGAAATCCCCCATGAGAAGTTCAATGTCACCGCCATCCCCAAGGGCTACCGATCCCCATGGCAGGAGCTCTTTGGTGACAGGGACAATGCTGTGTATGGCAAGAACCAGTCGCCCATGAGACCCCCTGCGTGGGACTTCAGGAGCTTCAACAGGTAACAGGGGCAGACACCACCAGCCAGGCCAGCCCTTGGCCAAGCCCTTCAGCCTCGAGGAGCACCCACCATCCTGCCGGGGAAACGCAACAGTCCGTGCCCTCTTTATACCCCACAGAGGCACAGTAAGGCCTCAGGATGCTCTTTTTCTGCTCAGAAGCTCCTCTGTGGCTCCCTGAAAAGGTCCCTGCCTCCAGCAGAGAGGATCTCTCCCAGATCTCCTCTCAGCTCCACCACTGGTCTTGTACAGCCTTAAGCAGCTTGATCTCACTGGGTAACCTCAGGCATGAAATTCGGGAGGACCAATTCTTATGCACATGGTCCCAGAGAAGGAATCGCTCCTGTTCCCAGCTGGGCTCAGCTCTGGGCTGAGTGGAGGAATGACACAGACAGTGCCAAGTCTCTTTCCTAATTTCCTTACTGTATTCAAGCAGCTGCTGGAAGCAGTGAGGGTATAAGGTTAATCTTCCTACAGAGTGCTAAGAGGTCACCAGATTCCTTCCAAACACCTGCTTGAGCCCAAAGCCTCCAGGCCAGGGGGTTTCTGGTGGCTCAGCCTGGCAAGCTCCATGCCCTGTGGCTGCTTCTGGTGCCTGCTCACACCTCCAAATTACACTGGGGTCAAGGTTGGGACCCTGGAGCAAAGACTGCCAAGATGGATCTCCTTTCTGGAAAGGTGCTTGGTGGGGATCCAGGAGATGGAGATGTGGTGGTAGCAAACCACCAGCAGCCCATGGTAAAATAATGAGAACTGAACTTTTAAGCTGAACATCATCCCAGGGAATCAGCAAAAGGAGTTATGTCTGTCTTTTCCGAAAGCCTCTGTCATGTGGATGAAATTATATTGGCTTTGGTGGCCTGGCCAAAGTCACCTTCCAGTAGGCAAGTTCCCACTGGAGTTTCCCCCCGGGACACAGCACTGCTCCCCAGCAGACCATGTGCCAACAGCAGCTCCCCTGCACCCACCCTGGGGCTGGATTTGAGGCATGGGGGACATAACTGCTGTGCTTTGAGCACTTGGCAGAAGGGGCTGTGGGGGACCACAACCCCTCCGTGTGGGAAAAGCCATCCTAAAGGGCAGAGATGAGCCTGGCCACCACCGTCCCTTTGCTGCTCTCCTCCCCCTCAGCCCCGGGGCTTTACCATGTGGTTCTCCTGGAGGAGTTACAGCCAAGGAGGTGCTGCAGGGGGAGAACAAGGAGCTGCTGCAGACACTTGGCTCTTTTCTTTCAACATTTAGCCATGTTCTTGCCTTAGGATTTATTTATGGACAGGGACTGAAGCAAGGGCATGTTTCTGAATAATACTCTACCCTGTACCATTTCTCCCCTCTCACATGCTGCCTTTCTATTTAAAGTCTTCAACTGTAATTTAATACAGATGGATGCTAATTTAACTCCAGGCCTCTTGCCACCTCCTCTAATTCTTCAGTGAGGCAGGAAGATTCAGAAAGCCAATCTGCTTTTAACTGGGCTTTTCATGATCTTCCAAGCTGTTGACTTTTAAATCACTTCTCAGTTCAAATACCAAACCACAGAAAAACAGGCTTTTTGGAACAAACTGGCTATCGAAAAGCCAGTGGTCTTGCCTACGGCCAGTTGAATCCCAGCACAGCTCTTGCGGGTCACAGAGCAAGGGTAAGTCCATCTCCACAGCAACTGCGTTAAAGCAGGCTGATTTATTCCCAATTTTAAATGTTCAGACTGTGATGCAAAAACCTTGGGCCACCTTGCTAAGGTATGCTGCCTTAAGAGAGAGTGAAAACCAAGCTTTGACAAAGGCTCTCTTTTCCCAAAAGAAAGTTCCTAGAACAAGCCTCTCTCATTTGCCTTTCCCCCTCTTATTTCTCCTCTGTTGCAAAACAGTGCCACGTTATTCATGTTCTAGCAGTGCTTCCCAAAGCAAACATTCCTAGTTTTGCCTCACTGATAGCTCAGCCCCCATGTGCTGCTCCAAAACCAACATTCTTGGCTTTTTGGGGGCTGGCACACTCTTCCCCAGTCCCTTTCCACATTTCTCCAGAAAGAGATGACAGCTCTTGCCCCCACATTGCTCCTCCTGTTAGTCACTGTTCACGAGGAGCCAAAAGGCGGGATGGAGCCAGGGCCAATAGAGCTGCATGTGCTGGAGTGATCTGGAGCAGCGCCCTCAGCCTCAGCCCTCTGCAGGACACAGGAGCTGCAGGCAAGGCACTTTCAAGGCCAGGGGTTTGTCACTGTCACTGGTGTCCGAATCTAAGCCCTTCCACACGCAGAACACTTCCACCAACACCCAGGCACCAAACCCCACTCCCCAGGCTTGCCAAAGCTTGAGTTGAGGTGAGCTCTGTACCAGAGAACCATCTCGCTGGGCTGGCAGGGCTCTAACAGCATCCTGGGGAGGAAGAGGAGGGTTGTCATTTCTAACAGGCATTGCTACATTGTGCTGGACTCAGTAAATCCAGACTTATTTTTTCTAATACCTTCACAACATGCCCGGCCTCTCCTTGTGACTAAGTGTGCTTCTCCTTGTGCCGCAGGACTCCGGCCCCGTTTGACAGGGCGTTGGTTGGTGAGCTGTTCTCTTTGCCCACCGTAGAGCTGGACAACCTGAGTGTGCTGGAGGTGATTTCCCACAGGCCCAACTTCAACAGGGTGGCCCAAGGCTGGGTGCGGATCCTGCCGGAGAGTGAAGAGCTGTAGGATGTGCACTCCCTTCCCCACAGCCACGGATGGTTCCCTCACTGGACTCGGACACACTCGCAGGGGAGGGGAGGGGGGGCAGGTATCCTTTGTGAAAGCTCAGCTGGTGGGCTCAGGTTGTCATCTTCGAACAGGGTTTGAATGAGCTCGAGTGTGGGACCATTCTGAATTCCCCTTTCAGTCAGTGCCAAGCCAATCAGCCAAGTCCTCGCTGTTAATCCAGCAGATCCCCGCAAGCTCCCGTATGAAACATGCTGGACAGACTGTCCTCTTCCCTGCCTCATGGAAAATGGCAGCACTGTCAGCTGCAGCACAACAAGCTGCCTCACTGCATCTTCACTGACACGTGAGATCTGCTTGGACATCTGGTGCTTTTGCAGAGAAATTCCATCTTCAGGACAACCCTGCATCTGTCATCCCAGTCAGGACACAGAGATGAGGTGATAATGGAAGAGCAGTAGCAAAACAAGTTACTCGAGGCATTGATGTGTTAAAAGCAGCTACCTTGAGCTTGGCTGGACAAAAAAAAATGAAGGAGTGGGAATCTACCCGTTTACAAACACAGAACAGCCAGCATAGAGGGGAGAGGAACACTGGGAGTTGGAAATTTGTGCCCTGTTTTCCACAAGCTACTGGCTAGCACTTGGCAGCTATTTTCCCCTTCCTACTGCTACTTGCATGCCTTGCTTGAACATCTAATCCAGTCTAATCCTTTGAGTGACTTACGCCAGATTTGCTTCATGTAGTTGGCCAAGGGTCAGGCCCTGCCTGGACCCGCTGCCCTGCAGAACCACACCAGTGTGAGGATGCTGCCAGGGTGTTCTGGTAACTTCAACACCAGTGGGAAGGAAAAGCAGCATGGCTGTGCCTCCAGAGCAAGCATGGGCTTCCCTGGGAACGCGTGAAAATCAGCAGTGAGGATCCAACTACACCAACGTTTTCAGCAGTGACACACAGTGGGACATGCAGCTAACAACAGCCTACAGTCACCAGAACATCTGGGGAACCCCACTCACAGAAACATCTGACTCAACACAGACTTCCTCCAACTGCTTTTGTCAGGTTCTTAATGTTACCCTTACTTATACTCTCAAAAGCACCAGGATAAAAGTTCCTTTTCCCACCACTGTAGTTAAATGGGGCGAGTAAATGTCGTGGTAAAAATGCCGTCAGCAGCTGCCTCATCTGTGAAGTTTGTAACGCTGCGCAGAGCAAACCCCACGCAGGGATTCTGCTGCCACAACACATCATTCAGGTGGGAAGCTTTCATTACTCCGTTTCCCATAGAAGCAGGAGGGGACAAGCAAACAGAAAGAAAAATGGTTTGTTCCTCAGAAACAATAAATCTATGACGCTTAACTGCTGCCCTGTTCCAGTTCCATTTCCCTCCTCTTGGTCCATCAGCTGCAGAACCTGGGCACCCTGGGTAAGTGGCTGGAAATAATAAATAAATTGGGATGATGTGAAGCCTCTTCCATTCCAAATCTGTCACAGCACTCACAGGTCCCAGCTATGGACTCTGGGCCAGAGCAGTGGCAAATGCCACAGCCCTCTCCCCTCCACCAGCAGCCTCTGCTGTCCAACACTGCTCTGGGACAGCTCTTCCTGACAAAAGCTGAACTAATTGCCCACACCCAGAGCCTAGCTCTTGCTCCAGAGAAAGCTAGCCCGTGGTGCCACAAGTGCTACACCTCCTCTGACAGCCTGGCAGGGCTGGCACCATGATGGGACCCAGTGGCATTGGACAAGACAGCACATGAAACTAAAAGCAGACGTGTCTGTCCTTGCCCATATAGGATCTTGGCTGTGGCTGCAGCCACATAAAAATCAGACCAAGTTCTCAGACACTACACTCCAGGAAGCTGGGTCAAAGCATGGTGTTGAAAAATTTAAATATTATGTACTTTTAAAAAACCAAGCAAATGAAGCTTCAGAACAGGCCCCATCATGTTATGAAGATGTCCACAGACCCATTGCATGGAAGCAGCTAATATGGAGATAAACCTAAAATCCTCCAGCCACAAGTACACAGACCTCACTCAGCAGCAGGCTGCAGGCAGGACGCAGCTGCTCACAGGCAACCACTAGACTTGGAGCACAGAAAGAAAAGTTTCACATCTTATCAAAGCAGGATGAAGTGGGACCCATGTCACAGCTTAAGGGGATGCCGGTTCACAGGCCTTGAGAATCCCAAATCTCCTCAAGAGCAGCTTGCAACTGCATCCTGCCCTGCCCTGCAGCTGCAAGCAGCTAAAGCCCAGGCTCTGGGACAACTGAGGGGGCTGGCACCTGGCTAAATCAGGCAACTGCAGACCTGTCACTCCATGTCATGTCCACACTGCCTGGGGGCTGCTCGCTTGACCCAGTACTTGTCTTGCTCAGGATGTGCAGGATTAGAAGTGATGCCCTAAAAAAGGCTTTGTTCTCTTGTCTTTTTTTAATCAAGAAGTCAGGAAAAAGGAGGGAGGAAAATTCTGTGTAGTGGGAAGGCCAAGCCATGGGTTTGGCAGGTCTGATGAACTTGTTTTTCAACTCTTCTTCAGTCCTGGTCTAGTACCTCATTAGAATAATACGTCATTAGTTACCTGACAGAGAAGAGTCTCTGGTTACATTTTAACAGTCCATAATGTTCCGACTAAGGATATCAATGGGCTTGAAAAGGGTTTGGTTTTGTTTTTCCAGAAGTTTATTTCAAAAGTGTTCCAACGGGATACACAGATAGCACTGTAATTCTGGCACCCCAGACCCACAGACCCCCGACAGCCCTTCTGTCTGTCCCCCACCCACCCCCCACACTAATAGAAAGACCTGGGACGTATCAAGAACCCAATTATAAGCGGAGACACGGAGCTCAGCTTGCCCTGTGGCTGCAAGCAGGGAAATAAGGCGTCTCTAGCTCACCCACAGCTCAACATATCGTGCTACCATGGTAACTAGAAAATGACATTTACTTCAAGGATGAAGGTGGCAGGACGTGCTAGGGGCTGCTGTGCTTTCCTGCGTGGGCACCCATCCTCTGGGGATCTTGGGATGGGTAGTGGATGGGGCCTGGGGCTCTCATGAAGGGAAGTGGGGGCCCCATGGCGTGGAACATGTGTGGTCCGAAACCTGCAGAAACAAAGTTGGCAGCTTCAGGCAAAGCAACAGAAAACTCTATGTGTATGTACTGCTGCTTCAAAGTACTGACACCACAGCTGGCTGACAGCTGTGCCTCACAAATGTGCACATCTCCCATCTCCCCAAACTCCTGCCCCTCTTTTCAGTACAACTAGGGGCAATCCCTACCCAACACACATCCTTACTCACAGATAAAAGCTGGTGGGGGAACAGGGCAGGTGTCTGCAATAACCATCTGAATGTTTTCTACTCAACCACAGAGCAGAGCAAATATATCCACAGGAGTCCAAAATTCCATTAAAAAATAAAAGCATCTCTGGATAGATATACAGAGAGCCAAGGACATGCTGGCATTCAACCAGCTGCAAAATTACCCTTTGAAGTTCGGGTTAATGTGGCATTTACACAGCCAGCAAAAGCACTGAGTAGGTCTCAGTACCAGTAACAGGGATCTCCAACATGCCTGGGAATTTGCAAGCAAATACCAACCACAACAGGCAGCTCAGTTTAATTAAACTGTGCTGACAGCTCAGTTTAGATCATCCGTTTACACTGCGTGGTCAGGGATGAGGAAAATCAGCTCAGGGCATGCATCAGTGCTGAAGCATGGCCTGGCAAGGAGGAAGAGACTGTCTAACACTGAATTTCACACCCCTACTTGAGGGGGAAACACAAGTACCTGGAGGCGGCGGTGGAGCGATGCCAGGAGGAGGTGGCAGGGCAATGTTCACCACGGCTGAAGGGCCACTTGGAGGTAGATTGAAGTAATTTGCAGAAGCCTCCTCTTCTGCAGCTGGAGGAGGGGGAAGGGCTGCAGAGAAAGTGTATATGGTTATGGAAAACCTCTCAGGCAAGGCAAGCAGAGGTGTCTGCCTCCAGAGAGGGAGCACAACCCATGCTTTCACAAGGGCAAAATGAATGTTGCTACTATTGCATGTATGAACTGGAGTGAGAAGCAGAACTGCCCTGAAACTCCAGTCACCAATTTCCTTCATCTGAAACCAGCTTTGCTTTTTCCATCCTACAACGCTCAGTGGACTACGACGACATTAAAAGTGTGGGTTGGCAGTATCTCTGACCTAACTCAGTTGAGTTCAGCTTTAACTTTTCACTCATCACATAAAGAACTCTCTTTTCATCAAGGATTTGCTCCTAGACAAAGCTCATCTCCCATCCAGCTGGATCTGCTGCAAACCTACTATAACTGCTCTGGGCTCACCACTGCCTCTACCATCCTGAAGTGTCACTGCTCCCAGAAGTTTAACAGCAGCCTTGCTCATGGAAGTGGGTCAGCATTAAGTGCTTCAGAGATGAATATAACTCCCATACCTCCAGGAAGCCCTGGAACTGGCTCCAGCTTTATCCCAGATTCTGTAGTGCCTTCCTTGTCCTTTTCTTTTCCTCTTGCTGCCTGGGACCTGAAAAACAGACAAAAGTTTGAGAATAAAGATGAGAAAAGCAGGATAAGGAGATTTTTACACCACAGGAGTTTCACATTATCTATTCCAGATCCATTTCTTCAGGCCAAAGATGAAAAACTCACAGAACATCAGACAGATGGCACCAAGTTTGCAAACAGTGCCTACAGGAGATGGACTAGGAACAAAGCTACCAAAACTCATCCATAATCCTCAACCAAGAAATCCCTTATGCTACTTGTGTCATCTCCAACCCAGATCCCACTGTAGAAGGAAAACCAAAATGCAAGAGGACTCCAGCTATTTACCAAGCAAGTATCTTTCTGCCTAATAGCCAATCCTGCTCATCAAGACTGTAAACTGAGAAAAGAGCCTTGCAGATCCTCCAGGCTTCCTCCCCTCACACTCACCTTCCCCATTTGACGTTGAGCCTGCGGCCATTGACGATGAGTTTGTTGAAGGATTTCTCAGCAGCCACCTCTGCAGCCTGTCTGGTAGCAAACTGGATGAAAGCACACTGCTGCCTCTGCACCACCGTTATTGTCCGGATCTCCCCAAACTGGTAGAAGTGATTTCTGTGTGGGGAAAAAAAAATTACTATGATACTCCACTCCTCCCAGTCACAGGGTACAGGGCAGGCAAAATAGGTATGCTCAGAAACCTTCTCTTCTCCCTCCCCTGTTCAAACTAATCATTAGAAATCAATAATCAAACTATTAATCATAATTAGCCCTCTGTGCAATTATGGAGCAATAAAAGCTCTGCAGCAGCTTCTCTCAGTAGCTAGCTGGAGGATACAGAAATTCCTTGTAAAAAGGGTTCCACAGTATCCTCAACAGCTCAGAAGGATGACTCATCTTTAAAGAAATAAATTTTAATCAAAGCATTTGAAATGTGCCTGTTTGTTCTCCCACAAGCTGGCACTCCTCTGCATTTGCCCACCAACCAGTTCCCCATTAAGAAAAATTGAAAGCCAAATTTATTTTCCTTCCTCACTTGAAGAGCCGTTATCAAAGTGTCAAACAAAAAGGCAAGGGCAATACAAATTCACCAACACACCTGAGATCCGATTCAGTGATGGTATCTCCAAGCCCTCCAACATACAGTGTAGTAATAGTCTTGTCTTCAGGAGGATCTAGACGAGGCATGGTTGATGCTCGTTTCAGAAGTTTGTCAGCCACGGGATCATTAATTCCATAGTAACGATCTTTAATGTTCTGGTCAGCAAGAGGATCGTCTGGATCTGTAGGTTTCTCATGTCTAAGGTTCAACAAACAAAGCATTTTATAACATCAGGGATGACTGAATGGATTCAAATGACTGTAGATGCCAGTTTCCCTTCTCAAGGCCTCAGGTCAATTATATCCTTAACCCTGTCCACATAAACATGCCAAAATGGAACAAAGCCCTGAAAACTTCAACTGCAGCCAGGACTGCATCAAGTTCTGAATGAATGGCACTTCTGACAGCTCAACACTCAGCACTACAAAACACAAGAACTGGGTTTGAAACACCCTCTTGTTCAAACACAAAGATCTCTGCTTGAGGGGACTGACGCCACGAAGGGGAAAAATGAACTGCGCAAGAGGAGAGCTGCAGTCACTGCTTTGGCAAACCACACAGCCAATTTCTCACAAACTAACCTGCCACCACAGAGATTCATTTGCTGGCACTGGATGCAAGTTTTGCCCTGACCCCAATCACTGTAGTGTCTCCTGCCCACTGCAGCATCTCCAAGGGAAGCTGCATCTGACCGTGGTGAACACATTGACTGTTCAAGCTGTGTCTGTACCTGTAGGGACACTCCTCTCCTCTCTTGCACTCTCCTTTTACCCAGAAAGAACAGATGTGAGGACGGTTGCGTTTGTAGTACGGAGTGGTTCGGGCCAGCTTCAGCAGCATGTCACTGGTAGAAGTAGCTTTTCCTAGTGCACCAACTGGTCTAGTGCCATCAGAATTGGCTATCTAAAAGCAGGCAGAACACAAATAATCATGTGTATATCAGCACTGAACACTAATGCACAGAATCAGAGCAAGCAAGTGGTTTTAAGAGAAGCTAGGTCATTGCTCCCCTTTCCTCCCCACACAAAGCATGATCATGGCTACATTTACCTCTCGCTCCATGTTCTGGGTGTAGTATTCTTTGTTCACGTCGGATTTAGGCATTTCATCCTTAAGGGAGAGTCCTGCATCCCGGACTTGGATAGGCAAACCTAAAATGAAACAAAAAAACCCCAACAAATCCATATGAAGAACAAGCTCAAAGAGCAGAAACAGTGATTTCTGCAACCTGCAGGGACCAGAGGCAACTCATCTGCTGCTAAGGGAAACCACTCTGCCATTGAACCTCTGAAGAGATATGGCCACCAAGACCTGCTCTTCTCAAAGACTGTCCAGTGCCAATTATATGCACACATTTAAAGTCATTTCACCAATTCCCATTTCAGAGGACAGCTCCTTGTCTTGGATCAGGTTTCTGGGTACACACCATATTCTAGGTCCAGCAGGCAGGTCTGACAGACATTCTTCAGCTTGCTGCAGGTCTGGCACACTTCTGTCTTCTTGAAGCGCATCCGCACCCCGGGGCACCAGCGGAACACCGTGAAAGGCCTGGCACAAATCTGGGACAGAAAGGTGACACTTGGTTCACTCTGCACAGAGTTACCCTTCTGCTTCTTGCATGGAAGCAAACTCCAAACTCATCTAGTTTCTCCAAACCATAAATACAACTTCTTTGTCCTAAAGCTAAGACACAGAGCTCAGGAAATATTTGTTTCTATTCGGGGCTTTACTTTGACAGGAGGAAGTTTTAGGGAAGTTTTTTTTTTCTTGTTGCTATTTTTATTTATTACAATAACCCGAGTGCAGATTTACTCAAAGACACAGAAATTCTCTTTGATTCCACGTGATGTCAGTGTGGAGCTTCTAGAGATGAATTACAATGATGGATACATCAGGCACCAGCACAGCAGCAACCTGGGAGAGGTTATGACAGCTTTGGTCCAGAAGAGTGATGCTCCCTCTTATCTCAAGGAATGATGCATTTGTTTCCTCTGCATGTACAGCTTGAGCACATAATACAATCTCAATCTGTACAGATTTCAACATATACCTTCTCTCTACCTCAGATGAAAACTGATAAAACGCAAAAACCTCCTTTAATCTCCCTCAGTCCAGGCAAAACTGAGTATTTCTTGCTCTTGGAAATAATCGTGGCTTATTTCTTAGACAGCCAACACAAATCACCACACAGCCATGAATAACATATGCACAGCAAAACCTAAACTCTGGGTATTTTGCACTTCTGAGTAAAAAGAACAAACTTGCACAAGAAAACACAGATCATTTAAAATGCTGAAATAACTTCAAATACAGTACAACAGTATTTGCAAAACCTCATTCTGATAAACATGAAGATTATTTAGACAGACTTAGGATTTGCTCCATAATTTTACTATTTTAAGACCAACTGACTTTGTCTAACAAGCACAGTAGACTGACCTAAAAATTTATGTAGTTACATAAACATTTTAAATTAACCCAGGTAAGTACTCTTCTGAAGCTGACAGGTTTTTAATCATTAAAATGTATTATTCCGAGATCTGACATTCTTTCTTCAAAGGACACAAACATACCTTGCATTCTTTTCCATATTTTTCTTTGGTCTGAAATATAATAAAAAACAACAAAAGACAACATGAAATATCATCAATTCAACATGAAACATATCACTGACATTATAACACAGTAGGTTTTTTCATAATTATGCTGCATTTAGACTCACTCACCCCTGTGTATTTGGCTTACACCTTGGAAGGTCAACAACACAAAAAAAATCCTAAATACTCTCAATACCCTTTTGGTTTAGAAACATTCATTAAAAACAGAGTATTTTAAGTCCCATATCCTGTACTGATGAAAGGTGAGGACAAAAAAGGAGCATTACCAGCTCTTTTTAAGGAAAGATGATGTTACACGAAAGAAGCCCATGAAAACAAACAGGTTTTGGAAATATCACCTATACTAGCATTAGGGTTATGTTTCATAAGAACAACCCAATCTCTCTCAGCAAACTTTGTGGAACACAAATGTGAAGGAGATCACATCAGTGTAGGTCACAGGCAACCAGGCCAGGCAGAGAAAAGCAACATAACATGGACTGACTCATCCTGCACAGAGGAAATCAAGGAAAACAAACAGGAACTTAAACTACCTTCATAAGCCACCTTTAACTTAATTTTAGAAATTGCAGTAATTAGTATTTCAGCAGCTCACAGCTCTCCATGCTGGAGTTCGGCAATACTAAAACTTCATTTTCTACTACTTCCTGCACTCCAGATGCTGGACTATGCCATCTTCCTCTCCTTTTTGATTGATTTGTTCTTAAATCACACCCCTAACCATGATATTAAACACCAACAATGGCTGGAACCAGATCCTGTTGTGCAGAATCAGCTGTTCAGGGGTGTGTGTTTACTTCAGCATCTCCTCCTGTACCCAGTCCTATTTCAGTCCCCAAACCCACAGTTTTAGGGCCACCACAGAGAGAGGGAAGGACTGCAGGGTCCAACAGGCACATACCATCCGAATATAGGGGTTTTCTCCAAGACATGTCTGGCACAGGATAGGGAAGTCCTGAATCGAGCAAGAAGAAATAAGGAATTTTTAAAAAGCTCCGCCATCACAACAGCATTCAAGTCATACTCTGAAAAATGCTCTAGTTTAACTCATCACAGATTAAAAGATGCAAATGGATTCAAAAGACACCGGGAGAGCTGCAAGCCACAACCCAGGTCCAAATTATTATGGAATGATAATCTGCTGGCTATTGTAGCTTGTAGTAAAACTTAGAACAAACAAACAAAAAGCGTATTCTTGAGATCTGAACCCGTCAGTGCCCGGACTGCAGCAGGTGACACCGCCCCCGTTATCCCTCAGCAGCGATTGTCTGCACTGGGCCCACTCGGGAGAGGCTGCAGCTCTACGGGACGCGGCCACAGGCACACGAGGGGCCCGCAGCGCCGGGAGGGCTCCACAGCCCCCGAACCGCGGCGCGGGAGAAGGGGCGGCGGAGCAGCTCGTTCACTTTGCGCCCTAAGGAGGGTCCGGGGAACCGCGGCAGAGCCCTCCCGGGCGGCAGAACCGCAGGTGGCGGGTCCCCGGGGCAGGTGGCGGGTCCCCAGGACAAGTGGCGGATCCCCAGGGCAGGTGGCGGATCCCCAGGGCAGGTGGCGGATCCCCAGGGCAGGTGGCGGGTCCCCAGGACAAGTGGCGGATCCCCAGAGCAGGTGGCGGATCCCCAGAGCAGGTGGCGGGTCCCCAGGACAAGTGGCGGGTCCCCAGGGCAAGTGGCGGGTCCCCAGGACAAGTGGCGG
>VZRV01005702.1:2986914-3069287 GCA_013398115.1 Falcunculus frontatus | reverse complement strand
GCAAGGACAGGTGGCGGATCCCCAGGGCAGGTGGCGGGTCCCCGGGGCAGGTGGCGGATCCCCAGGGCAGGTGGCGGATCCCCAGGGCAAGTGGCGGATCCCCAGGACAAGTGGCGGGTCCCCAGGGCCGCCTCCCCGCACTCCCCTGGCCTCGCGGCCTTGCTGCCCCACACGCTCCCGCGGCGGAGCAGGGCCCCGCCGGCCCAGGCCCGCTCGTCTCGGCTCTCCGGGCCCTTCGCCGCCGCCCCCGCTCACCGCATCCTCCCCGTTCTGCCGGTTGTAGGTGTTGGAGCCCAGCGATGTGGACATGGCGCCTCCGCTCCGCTGCCGGCAGGCGGCGGCCGGAAGTGACGCCACTTCCCCCAGCGCCGTGACGGAAAAGGCGGGCTGAGGAGCGGTGACGTCACAGCGCCGCGGCCGCAGGGGGCGCTCCAGGCACAGCTCAACGGCCGAGACCACGGGCAACGAGAAGGGGGGGAGCACGGGGACGAGACCATTGCGAAAAGACGGGGAACCTCCGCTTTTTGTTTTGTTTAAATAATGATTGTTTTCGAATAAGAGCCAGCGCAAAGATTCCGAGAACCACGTGTGTTTTATTGAAGGTCACTACACGACGTCAAGCATAAGGCAACAGGCGCCTGTCGGGGAGCAGGGACAGAGGCAGGGACACGCCAATACCTTTCCTATTGCCTACAGCACCTAACAGGGAGGGGAAAAAACAGCTCGCCGAGCTCATCAGAGCGCTCAGAACGCCATAACCCAATGCACTTTTTGTTTTTAGTGAGAAGGGCGCATGTTATGTTGGCCTGCAGAAAACCACAGCCCCATGCCCAGCTCAAGGCTTGGGTCCTGGGAGGTCTTTCTGTGGTCATGGTGCAAGTGCAGCAGCTGTTTTGGCTACTGAACAGGAGAAGTTGTGGCCAGAGGTGAAGTGCTTTGTTATCTGGACAGGGAAAGCTGCAGCAGGCACTAGCACTACACATTAACTACTAACTACAAGTCTCACTCTCATGCTGTACATCTGTGTGTCACCTACACAGAGTTGTAAACGTGATGCCTCACTGCTTTGAGACCCGCTGCGGGATCGGGGCTGTGAGGTGTGAGCCCCTCCCCAGCACACCACGGCAGGTTTCTTGCACTAAGGGAGATGTTTTGGGGTGCTGCACCACCCCCCTGGAGAGCAGGCAGCCTCATCCTGCCCCTCCATGTAGAGGATTCACAGATCCAGACTGGCAGAGCCATGGCACAAGCATCTGGAGTGACACGGCCGTGGCTGGCTGGTATTCAAGCCTTTCCCAGCACAGCAGCACATCAAAGCCCCTCAGAAATGTTTAACAAAGGTCAACGTCTGAAGTGGGAATGCTCTGCAGGAAGAGCCATCTCACCTGCCTGCACTAGCCATGCACTTACTGGTAATTCAGTCTCCTGGACACACAGCTCTTAATCACCCATTTTAGCTTGGACTGCAGCCAAATTACACCCCGGGTAAATGACCTTCTGGTACAGTGTGTGCAGTTAACATATAATGAGTTTCCACCTTTACACCTCCCTCCCACCCACCCTAACTGGAGAAACAAAGATTATGAACCCAAATCACTGCTGTAGCTTTATGATTACCAGAACTAATATTAACTCTCCAGGTTTCATACCCTCATTGCTACAATCCCTAGCAACACAACATTTATTGAGCTGAAGTCTGCCACGGAGCTTCTCTGGAGCATCCCTGCCTCTCCAGAGCATTCCTGCCTCAGTCAAGAGCTGCAGCAGAACCTGAATTTCCAGCTTGCAGCACACCCTGCTGCCACATCCAGCTGAGATGCAGCAGGTTGATGGCAGGCTTGGTTGCCAGTCAGATCCAAGAACACTACAGTACACTATGTTTAAAGTTTGAAGGCAAACTGATCAACTCCTTTGTGAAAACACATCTGCCACCTCAGCTAAGCAAGCTACATATGCCAGAGGGGTAGGGCTCTACGGCCCAGCCCCCACAATTGAGGTATCCTATGAGGAAGCAGAAAACCAAAAGAAAAGATCGTGCTGTTGGCAGTAACTTGCCAGAATGCAGAAGGCAGGGACACTCCTTAAAATGTTTGTTTGGGAAGGGCATAGCTCTGTGTGAAAGAGAAGTTGTTCATTATTGGGTATGGAACATCAGGTTTGTGGGCTGTCATGGAGAAAAAACCAGCATGGGTTCTTTTCTGCAGATAAATCCAAATTCAGCCCTAATTATCTGTTGATAAAGCCAAATTCAGCGCAAACCTGGAGAAAAGGAGATCTTTCTCTGTGCTCTAACACGTGCTGCAAGTTACTCTAGCCTGTGGCAGTGAGGGGAAGTGGAGTGGTGGTTAGTGGGCACTACGACAAGGGGAGAGAGAACAGACCAGCCCAAACCACGGCAGCCTCAGCCCCCTCCTGGCGGCCGGCCGGGCCCGTGGCACACCCACACATCACAAAGGAGCTCTGGCAGAACCTTTCACCAGCTGCTTTCTCAGGGTGCCAGTCCATCCAGCCGTCGGGAGCAAGCGCTGGGAGCTGCTATGGGAGCACGGGGCCGAGGCTGAGCTCCACGTGATGGGTGAGCCAGATCACCTCAGAGGTGTGGTCGCCATCCTCGTTGGGCCGGATGGGAGCAGTGAGGTTTTTGAACTCGTGCTTCATCTTGAAACTCACGGTCACTTCGCCCTCTTCTTTCTGTGGGGTGACCTTGATGAAAACTCCCACCTTGTTGGCTTTTCTGAAGGCAATAACACTGCAAGGCAGAACACAGAGGAACACTGGGTCAGCCAAGCTCTCAAAGCATTGTTCCAAGTGGAACAATACTCGCAGAGGAACCCAAACCACACCGAAGACAGACAGGAGGAGAGTTGAGTTACTCAAAGAGCCAAGTTTTTAAGGGAGAGGATCCCCCCAGGACACTCACTCAGGGTCATCCTGGAAGTCTTGAGGCTCTGCCAGCTCATCATATTCTGCTGCAGCATCTTTGCCAGCCAGAATAAGTTCCTTGGGAGGAACTGCCACCTGAAACAGAGAATGGAGAGAAAGAAGCCTTTCAGTACTGATCACCAGCTACACTGCAAGCAAGAGAGGGTCTTCCCCTTCTGTGAGGTCTGCTTCATTACAGTTTAGCAGAAAAGTTCTTCATCCTCAGCTTTTCTCTGCTCCAGGACCACCTGATTACCACCCTGCCAGTGAAATAATCAATTTCTCCCTTGGGTTTTGGATATCAATGAACAGACACAATTTCAAAATACTTCATGAGCTGCTGTTTACATTGGTGACAGTCATTTAAGCTCCAAGGAGGGAAATGCAGCACAGCTGGCAGGGGTTGAAGGACATGCGAAAAGTGTGGCCTGTGGAAGGACAAATGGGAGTGGTAAACCCTGGAAGAGGCTTGGGCTTACACAGCAGAAGGGTACAATCAATACCTTGGCAGTGCTGTTGATGTTATCAGGGTCTCCCTCCTCACACTCCAGCAATGTGACATGTGTGACGTTCTCCACAGGATTAGTCAGAGTCAGAAGGACTTGGCTCTCCTGGGGAGATTCAGGAATCACAGTTCAAGAAGCAATTGTGCTAGAACTTATTGTAACTGTTAGCGCCTCCATCTTCTCTGACCGATCAACACTTCCAAAAATTGTATCACATCCTCTCAATGGATGGATAGCAACCACCCCCCATCTCTAAGAAAGGCACCAATGGCATGCAAAATTCTTACTATAAGAAATATGCATTTTGGGGGTCTAGCTGAGATTTCCACACCTTTTATTCTTCAGACACTGGCAAGTGCTTGTGATGCCAGATGTCACATTGCACAGCAATCTACTGCTGCAGTGACAAGTACATGCAGTGTTACTCTGGTCACTCCCTTAAACCCTGCACCCTCTAAATGGAGTGAAGGGAGCCCTCAGGGAACAATCACCACACCACATCATCTTCCAAAAAGATCCCACATTCACAGCTCCTGGCTGTGTCTCAGCCTAAGACATTTCTGGGAAAGGTACTGACCTTCATGTAGCGCAGGTTGGGAATAGACATGATTCTCACTTCTGGGATGTAGTTACTACAAAATAACAGAGCAAATGACTGTGAGGGACTGTGTTGCTGTCTGTAACACACCTCCTGAAGCAAAGGGAGGTATGAGAGCTATTAGAACTTTCCTAAAAAGAAAAATTGAGTGTCCTTTTGCTGTATAACCCTAATCCTACAAACCCCTGCTACAGTCTGGGGCTGGCACAGCATGCAGTGTTTCTGTCAAACTGCTGGAATCTTTAGTAGATCAGCAAGCAAACCTATTACAGATAAGCTAAATATATTTAAAAAGGTGATTACACCATCGCAAGGGATGACACAATCCTACAAGAGGTCACAGCACGAGTCAAAGGAAATTAAAATAGAAGGCGTTAACTAAGCAAGCAGTTCTTGTCCCCAGTCCCCATTTCTTACTCACACAGCAACCAGCTGGATCTTGAATTTGATAGACGTTGGATTGAATTCTGGTTTGCTCAGGTTATGTTCACATTTCTAGAGAGAAAGGTATTTAAGTCAGCACCAAAAGACAGTGTGCAGTCACGCACTGAAGAGTCAGAGCCACAAGAATCGTGTCACCAGCCATGACACTACAGCCTCTAGAACAGCACATATAAAAACTACCTGGGGTGCATGTAGCCATCAATGTGTTCAGTTATTGATACTCCAAAAATGTCATATCCAGCACTACCTGTGCAACCTCAGAAACACAAGACTTGGAAGCAGTCTTGAAAACACCTGGACACTGACTGCAGCACAAACACCTGTAAGCCCTCTGATCTATGATCCAGAATCTATTAAAAAATGAAGCAGCTAGAAGTCCTGATCTCACAGGCTACTCTTCAAATACAGGATCAGTCTGACATTACTTATTTCTGAGAAAATATTATGCATTTGCAAAGCATTCTGCATCTTAAATACTTACAAGAATATTGCTCTTTTACTTTGGGAACTAGACAAACAAATACCCTTATATGACTGAGAAAACAAATCATGTAGTAAAGGCCATGTAGGAAAGCCAAAAGTAGAACTTGGATTTAAGTCTTGCCTGTCTTCACTTCCCAGATCTCTGCTTTGCTTCTCTGAAACAACTTCTTTCTGCCTCCACTCTAGTGACATCTTCAGTATTCTGCACAGCCTCTCCCTAATATTTTGTTTGTTGACTTTTGTCTTTAGTAACAGCAAAACCTTTTGCCTTCAACTGTACTGGCAGCCTTCTCTGATTCCTTGGCTAGGCAGGGCACTAGCACAAACCAGCTTTGTATCCTTTGACAGTGTTGTCCCCCTTTCACAACTGCCATCACACCAGAGATGGGACAGCCTCCCTCAACCTCTTAGTGCTGTTACCACTAACTCGGCTGAGAACTTTCAACAACCAGAAGCATTTGTGCCCTTTCTTTTAAGAGAGAAACACACAGCCCATTTCCCAGCACCCAAGTTCTGTGAGCCTGGAAAAGGCACTTTTCTGGATTGAATTCCCTACCCGGCAGCGCAGCGAGCGTTTGATCAGGAGGTGCTTGTGACGTGGGTAGAGCTGGGAAGCACAGATGGGCTGGAAGTCAGGCTGCAGCAGGCGCTGGCGCAGAGTCGTCACTGGGAGCACAGCAGAAAGCAAGACAAAGAAATGTCTCAGGAACTGAAACTCGAGCTGGATTCTACATATGCACCTTGAACTGTGTGGAGATCTGCCACCATCTCTAAGATACTTAATTTCACCTGCACCCCATAATTCAGAAGCCATTGGCAACTATCACATTTCTAGCAATGAACAGAAAGGCAAAAGCTGAATAAAGGGCTGCCCTGACTGGGCACAGTAACATGAGAGCAACATCAGTACCAGCCCAGGAGAAACAAGGGACCCACATCTCTCTTCAAAGCTGAGCTGGGATGGAAACGAGTTTTGTAATCATCTAGAACACAGTTCTTTCCCTCACCACAGCAAATGAGTTTCACAGCTTTGTTACCCTCACAGCTGGGTGCTGCACGAGTACAATACACAGCTTCTTAGCAAGGCGCTTGCATAACTCAGACTCACACGTAGAATCTGAGAAAACAGTTCCCAAAGCAAGAAACTCCCAGCATCCAAAACCTCCCATGGGTTTCTCTCAAAATGCAGGCTCCTCACTGTTCCAGTGCCTAAGAGGCAGTGAGCCACCTGGCAGCCTTTCCCTCATTGTGGGGAACCAGGAAAGTCGTCTTCTTCACCAGCATCAAACTCACAATGCCAACAGTCTCATGAGAAAAGGAGAACAAGAGGATGTACCCCTTTCCATAAATGTTTCATGAATTAATTGATACTGGCAGACTTTGTAGGCCTGCAGAACTACCAACAACATCCCTTCTACTTGGAGTCACCTCAGCTGGAAGCCCACATCGCTCCTGTACCTGCTGGTTTATCCTGTTCACTCCAAGTCTGACTGATCAATTTACAGCATTTGTGGATTAAACCATGAGTCAGCTAAAGAACTGGCAAGTGTACACAGGCTGTTGCAAGCTGATGTCAAAGCAACGTGCATTTGTTACTCAACAGCCCGGTTTTGGTTCCAGCTCCCCAGCAGCTGCTATTTCCTTATTTCCTGCTATTATTTGAAATAGGATATCAGCTTTTTTCTCCATCCAAAAGCTGATGCTTCACACACACAGAAATTAAGGCCAGAAAGAAAATGAAATAACCCTTCAGGCCTTCTGGCTCTGAGCTTCCCATGTACAACATGAAGCTGAGGTTGCATTCAAAGTTACCATTTAAAAAGTCACGTATTTCCCAGTGTTTCAATCCCAGCATAAAAATGACCAGAAACTTGGGTCCCTAGGAACTTCACAAGCTTGTAGGCAATGCCCATGTTACAAAAAGTAAGGCCAAAAAGTGACAAAATACTAAGGTTTTACCTTCTGTCAGATTGATTGGTCTTGTGTAGTAATCCTCAGGAAGAGGTTCCACTTCTTCCACTGCATCAGCTGGCTCAATCTTGATCTCCTTCTGGTCTTCTCCTTCTTTCAGGCTAAAGCAAAAGAAAGGCCAACTCAGTCATGAAATAGGGCACGTGTGCTCTGACAGCAACAACAATAACTGCATTACAGCACAGAAGGCAGCAAGAGCTGAGGTTGCACAACAATAATTGCAACAAGGGTGTGAGCAGTCTCCCCTTGGGAGAAAGCAGAACATCTGGAGCTGCTGCAGAGAGATGCACGAGGATCTGACATCTCTCCAGCGCTCAAAAGGAGAAATCTCCTCTCACTGCTACCTGCTGATTGTCTATCATCTTCCTAGAGTTGCTTTACTGCTCTCTTGCCTACACCTCCAATCCTCCTCCCAAAGGTAACCCCAACCCTGAGACTCACGAGAGTCCAGCGAGGGCACTGATGGGAGCTCCGGGCCTCTGGCGCTGAAGCCTCGTTCCAAGGCCGTATTTGTCCTACAAGGAAAAAAGGAACTGTCACCCTCAGGCTTGCTTCCTGACAGGACAAAAAGACCTGCTGCAAACTCATCCTTTGAGCTGCATGACAAGCATGGGGGTACAAGCAAAGGAAAGCAAAAAGGAAAAGGTATTCAACGCTTCCTAGGACACATTTTTCTGCTTAAACTGTTAGCAAGGAGCAAACAATTCCCACTGCACTGCAGATGGGCAAAGACAGATGTGTGCGGCTACTGCTTATAAAGCTTTCTGCTCCTTCCTCTAATCACCAGCCTGCACTACTGACACATTTCCCCTGGATATTCTCTTCAGAGCAGCTCCATGTCAAGTAGTGTAGAATAAGAGCTCAGCTGCCAAAAAAAGTGGGTTGATGTGGTTGTGCATCCATCTGAAAAGCTCTGTAGCACTATCTGAAGCAGCTGGAAGGTTCAGTCTCCTACAAGCTTCGTTACCTACAAGTCTCTCTCACCAGAAATAGCTGAGCTACTCCTCAGCGTGGAGCAGGCATCTTCCTTCCGGGCAGGGCTGAAAATCTGAATTCTCAGCAAATGAGAAATGTGAGCATCAGCCCACTCTGGTGATTTTTCAAGGATGAGATGATTAATGTTAGTGGCACTTGCCTTGGCCAAGCAGACAGCTGTGTCTCAGCCAAGCTTGGCGAAGGACTGCTTTTCAAGTGTACATTACTTACTCAAAGACACTGCCCTGTTTCTAAACTAACACAAAATATTTTTTGGAACAAATGTTACCCTCTGAAGAGTTAGGCTTCATTTGTTCTAGGCACACCTAAGCCAGAGGCCCTGAGGCAGGGTGTAGGATCTGTTACTCCCCTTCAGTTGGTACCATGAGAGCTTTAACACCAACAGAAACTGTGAAAAGACTTACCACTACGTGTATAGTGTGTTGCTGTGGAGAGCCCCCAAAATAGCAGCAGGTAGCAACGGAGACAAAAAATGCAGCCATAAGACACAAGCAAGGGCACAGAGCAAGCACAGTTCATTGAAGTAGCAAGCATATGCAGTCACCCAGCTAAACAAAGTGAGCATTTACCTGCCAGGTACAATAAACACATCACTCAAGCCACAACCAAGTCTTAAGGTTAATTTCAGTAGAGATTTCATGCAGAGAAGTGACAGACTATCCTGATCTATCTGTAACTGAGCTGTGGGATGAACTGCCCTGAGAAAGCTGCCACTGGCACTGTGTCTGCAGTTGCACTGCACTTCACTGCTGCAGAACATATTCCTTGGCATGGCAAGTGTAAACCCTTCTGGCATCGTTGGGGAGGACTATCAGAAAGAGTGGCGATGTAATACACAGTAATGAGTGTAAAACTATTCATCCCAAAAGAAAGCCTCATTTTCTTCACGTTGTCCTCAATTAGCCAAGGCTGGGCAGCCCTATTGTGCTACCAACTATCTAATTTTCCAGGCTGAGGCTGTTGTGGATCACTTTTCCTGCTCTGAGAGGACGGCACAACCAGCTCACCGAGAAGGCCAGGGGAACGTAGTTGCGGCGTCGCACCAGCTTCTTCCTGTCCCGCTCAATCTTCTCCTTCTGAGCCAGCTGCTGGTAGTACTCAACCAGTTTGTTAATCTGGAGGGAGGAAAAGTAACAGGGAGCAATGTCACCTCAGCTGCAGCTTGTGAACCAGCTGGGGTTCCTGCTACTTGTGTCGCTCTGTTCCCAGTACCAGCTGTATTGTGCAGGATGTACTTAAAGAAGCCTGTGTGCCTTAACACGTCTTAACCCAACACTGTGGGTGAATAACTGACTCTCCCTTGGGAATGATGTGTGTTGGAGGGCAGTGTCCAATTCTCACTTAGCAATTCAGCAACTGAGACTTTGTTCATGAATTTGCCATGACTGCAGAGAATAATGTCATGTGGCCAAAACTGAGCAATTTGGATTGGCAGAGCAAACAGCATCTTCAGCATCTTCTCCCCCCTCCCCGAGGCTGGTCACATTTAGAGTGGAGCCCTAACGGGTAACAGGGAAGGGTGTTAAAGGTGCAGTTGTGTTTTCCAGATCCTAGACACACTCTTGATTGGAAAACAGCTTTTTTTTCACATACATACGCAGCACATTCACCAGTGGTGTTTTAACAGCACCATTAGATAGGATGGTTTCAACTGAGCTTCTTCTCAAAAGGAGATTTTATACTGCGATATCCTCAGGGGAGCCTCTAAGAGGCCTTCCCTCCATTGAATTCAGTCAAGGTGCAGATTAGGAACTGGAACTGGTATCTGAAGGATTATATAGATGCAGAAAAAGTGATTGAGAGGGCCTGACACTCTAACAGTTCTTTCTGGCTGATGCATTTCAGCCCAAGCACAGCTTCCCCGCTCACTCACCCTCTGTGTGTGAGGATTCTCCGGCTCCTGCCAGCCACCACTCGCTGCACAAGAGAAGAGAAAAAGCAAAGTCCACAGGAGGTTTCCAGATTCCACATAGAAATCACACCCAACAGTCAACTATCTTGGTGTTATTTATAAAATATGACATTCTCTGTTTTTGCTACACCTACCATTGCAATTGTTCAAGCTCATGTCTGTGCCAATATACACCTCTGAAAGCTTTGCACAGGCAGGTTTGGGCTGAAGGAGCTCTGACAGCTTTTATGTTGTGTTTTTAAACAAACGCTGTTTGAGACATACTCAGGACAGCACCCAGGAGTCACTTCAGCAGCAGGTACGTGTCTGTATATGTGTGTCTCTTACTATTGGCTGCTGCTATCTCTGCATCCTCGCCTCCATTTTCAGTCACATCAACACTGGAAGTCAGAGGATCTGCCCGGCCCACTCAACCCCATTTCGGGAGCCTGACAGATATTTTCTGTACCTCTCACGTACCAAACAAATAGATGAAAGCTTTGTTCCAGTGCTCTTGTGAAGAGAAAAGCCAAGTTCAAACACTGACTAGCAACTCTGGAATGAGTCTAAATGAACAAAAGTGATGGAAAATAAATTAGATGTTTATGCTGTCAGTCTGAGCAGCTTCAAAGACTGTGAAAGCACACAAACAAGATCTCAGCTGTGGGGAGAGTGCACTGACTAAAACAGTTTGACAGTTTTCTCACTAGTCAGGTAACACAGGCATGGAAGTGGGTCACATATTCCACTAACTCAGCTCGGCTCTTCAGAGGAGTCTTCAGCAACAAAGAGTTTTCCTGTGAATTTCCAACTACAACTCCAATCCTAGACAGGTATCAAGTCTATAGTACAGTCAGGAACTAACTGGATTACCTGTTACCTTCAAAACACAAACTGGGCTCGTGCTGTAACTCAGTTTTCTGTCTTTTAACTGTCCCTTACCAACAGACTTATCTGCCATGCCGACGTCCCGGGAAGTCCAGCGGCAGAAGCCACAGGCCAGGTAATAGGCTTTCTTCATGGTGGTCTTGGCCGGGTCGTCGGGCAGCGGCGCAGGGATGCTCGTGGCCCGGGTGGAAAGGGTGTGCATGCAGCAGGGGCAGTCAAAGCAGTTGGCACACCTGCAGACAACAAGGCAGGGCTCTGAGAAGGGTCCCAGGCTGAGAGAAATGCTCCCGACAACCACAACAGCCTTAAATCAACAGATCTTTAACTCTTGGGCAACAGCACGAGGGGAAAAGGGCAGCAGAGCCATCACAGGAATGTGAGGGATTCAGAGTCAGCATAAGAGCAGCAGCAGTGAGAAATGTAATGTGATACTAAAAAGCCTTTGTATATAGAGACCAGATCATCAAAAAAACCCCAAAAGTGAACAGCACATGACACCTCACAGAAAGACACTTATACCCCAAAACAGACTTAAACATAACAAGCAGCCACGTAATTTTTGAAGTTTCAGGCAGACATGGGAAGGGGCTGTTTTAAATAGGGAGCCTTGATGAAAAAAAAAAAAAGACAAAGGAACGTTACCTGTTCTTTTTCAGTTTGGCTTCAGCTGAAGGCATGTTTTCCAGGCAGCTGGGGCAGTAGTGAGAGTCCACCTGAAGAAGACACAGTCACATCACACACATTACCTGGCACACCTTTGTCCAAACTGCCACATGATCCAACAAGGACTGGCAACAGAGGGGTGAAGCCAGGGAAGGCTTCATGGATTTTTTGGTATGCAAAATCTTAGCCCATCTCAGCCAGATTTTGATCCTTAATAATGTGAATCAGAAGGTTTTGTAAGTTAGAATGAATTAAACTACTCCACCTTGTAAATGGGAAAAGATCAGCTGGGTGTTGACCTTTAGCAGCTACCAGAATCTCATTTTTCAGCTTGAGCAAGATGTTTTAACATTTTATTCTCTATTTATACCTAAGTTTATTTTGTCCTTGCAGTTACACTGGTCAGATATACACACACTTCAGAAAACGCTTTGTATCTCTCTGCTGTCACAACAAATTTTGTCAATTAAAACAACAGCAGCAAGACCGGGGGCCCCTTCTTGAAGAGGAGTGCAAATTTATTACTAGATACGGACAATGACTACAGTGCTCACACCACAGTGAATTCAGGACGGATGCAGCCAGGTCACAAATCCACTCTTCAGAGGCCTTCACATCTCCTTAAAGACGCCTATTCTGAGATTAGGGCTGCACAGTCATTCTTTCAAGGCTTTCCAAATCTATCACAATTTCTTTATTCAACCAGGCTTCCACAAAATCAGTTTCACCGATTTTATTACGACAATTTATCAAGCCAAAGCCCCTCCACAGCAGAAATCGCAGCGCATAACGAGGAGGGTGTGTGTGTGGGGGGGGTCCTTGCCCCTCAACGGCCGGGCCCGATGGGGATGGGTGTGGGAGGCGGTGTCTTGACCCAACCGGTCGGGCCCCGCCGAGGGCTGAGGAGTCCCCGCGGCCAAGGTCGGGCCCCACCGAGGTTTGGGGGTCCCCACCGAGGTTTGGGGGTCCCCACCGAGGCTTGGGGGTCCCCGCTCCCCCGGCCGGGGCCGTTTAGGGGGGGGCACATCCCCCAGGAGGGGAAGCCGCCCCTGTGCGCTCACCCCAGCCAATCACAGCCCGAGCTCCGCCGATTGACAGGCGCGCCCAGCCAATCCAAAGCGAAGCACCGCCCCATCCGTCACCCCGACCAATCGCCGCGCTCTGTGCAGCGCTGCGCCCACTCCAAGGCGGCGCCAACAACCAATCGCAAAGCAGAAAGAGAGTGAGCGGCGGGAGAGCGACCCAATCGGTGCGCGCAGAGAGAGCATCGTCCCGCCCGGTCCCGCCCAGTCCCGCCCGGTGCGCGGGTGCGGCGCGGCCGGGCCGCCGTTACCTCGTGCGAGACGCACTCGAGCGAGCGGAGCTCGCTGCAGTAGCGGCAGAAGTACAGCTGCGGCAGCGGCGCCCGCAGCTCCTTCTCGCCGCGCACCAGGTACAGCACCCGCTCCGATTGCAGCAGCGACGCCATCTTGGGAGCGGGCGGGCTCCGCCGCGCCGCTGTCGCCTGATGTCACCGCGCCGCCGTCTGACGTCAGCACGCCGCCCCGATCACGTGCCTCACGGGGCAGGCACAGGGCCGCTCAGTCCCACCCAGCCCCGGCCCGGGTGCGGACGCGTTCCGTTCGTCGCGGGCCTTCCTGGCCCGTCCAGCCCGGCCTTGCACACTGCCAGCGGTGGGGCAGCCACAGCTGCTCTGTGCCAGTGCCCCACCACCCTCACAGATCGTTTCTTCCCAATATCCCATCTATTCCTGCTCTCTCTCAGTGCGAAGCTGCTCCCCTTTGTGCTGTCACTCCGGGCCTTTGTCCAAAGTTCCTCTCCAGCTCTCTTGGAGCCCCTTTAGGCTCTGAAAGGGGCTCTGAGGTCTCCCCAGAGCCTTGCCTTCTCCAGGTGAACAGCTGGAGTTCTCCCAGCCTGGCTCCAGAGCAGAGGGGCTCAGCGCTTGAAGCATCTCCATGGCCTCCTCTGGAGTGACCCCAGCAGCTCTGTGTCCTTCTTACACTGGGGGCCCAGAGCTGGACACAGTGCTCCAGGTGCGTCTCACTGGAGCAGAGCAGAGGGCTTGATCTTTTCACACCCCCAAGGTGGTTTCTCTTCAGTCTCATGTCCGCTAAGACAGGATCCTGACAAGAACAAACATTCCCATGCCGTGGGATCAGCAGGAAAGCACGAGGTCTGTGGACGCTGTGCTGTGTGCACAGAGGGCAGAGCTGGCATCAGCAAACCACCCCCAGTTTGCTGCTGGATACCCCAACCAAGCACCAGTGCCAGCCTGGCCTGTGGTGTGGATCCCCCATCTCACCCCTCCGATGGAGTATCCATCCTCACACAGTGCCTGGAGTCAGTCCCTGCCCTCTGCCCACTGCTTGCAGCTCCACAGGAAACCCCTGTTCATGAGGA
The DNA here is from genome assembly GCA_013398115.1 of Falcunculus frontatus. Classification (NCBI taxonomy): domain Eukaryota; kingdom Metazoa; phylum Chordata; class Aves; order Passeriformes; genus Falcunculus; species Falcunculus frontatus. Next base: position 3,055,525 of record VZRV01005702.1, on the reverse strand, counting down.
TTTGCTGCTGCTTGCGATAAAACCCCCACATGCTTTTTATCTGACTGCAGCAGCTGGAGGGGAGCACTGCTGGGAAGGCAGGGAGGAGGCTGCCGGTGCCCTGCTCCCAGCAGAGCTGCATGTCCAGGGGGTGCCTGGAGGCCAGGGCTGTCTTGAGAACATGTGGTAGGGCTTTCCACCACCAGAAATCCAACAGGTTTGCCAGGGATAAGGCAGGAGTGAAAGGTGCAGTGTGTAGCTCCCACTGTGAGTGACACTGAGCTTGTGTCCCAGAAGGAAAATTGGAGCATCCCACCTTAGTTTTGCCATTCAGCATCACCAATGAAGTGGAATATTCCACCGGGCAGCAGGAACGCCGTTCCCAGCCGGCGGGCTGAGGTCTGTCCTCTCCCGGGCGATGCTCTCTGCCTGTGTCTCTGTAAATCACCGTGCCCGAATCCCTGGGGAGCGCGGGCACCTCGCTGCGGTTACGGAGGCTCTGGGTGATCTTGCCCGGAGCCTCGGGGGCAAGTGTGTGCCTGTGAGCCCTGCTGGGGCAAGAAGGGGACGGGGCAGGGAGGACCCTTTGTTAAGGGCTATGAAGTGAAATGTCCCCACGGTGTCTGAGACCTTCGGGTTCAGCTCCAGATGGTCTCCCCCAGTGGAACCCCATTCCGGGGGGGATGAGACGGAGTGTGTTCTTATTTCATCCCGGTGTAGAAAAAACGTCCTGCCGTCCCTTGCCTTTCCTTCCTTCCCCTTCCTTCTATCCCCTTCCCCTTCTTCTCCTCCCCTGCCCGTCCCCCGCGGGCCGGGCCGGGCCGGGCCGGGCGGAGCCAGGCGGAGTCTTTTTCTCCTGGCGGGAGTCTTCCTCTCCCAGCGGGATCCGCCGCTGCCGTCGCTTCTCGCCGGAGCCGGAGCCGGAGCCGGAGCCTGGAAGCGCCGCAGGTACAGGGATGCGGGCAGGTAGGACGGGAAGGGCACGGGCAAGGCAGGTAGGACAGGCAGGGCACAGACAGGGCAAGGGCAGGGCAGGCAGGACGGGCAGGGCACAGGCAGCTGCCCCCTCTCCCCCACGGCATCGTGTCCCCCACCCCCGCGGTGCCGGGGCAGGACCGGGGCACAGCCGCGGTCCCCGTGGAGGGGGGTCCCCGCTGCCCGGCCCCTCTGCCCCCTTCAGCTGATGGATGAGTCTGTGACTCAGCACGAGGTATGGGTCGGGGGGACACGCACACCGGGGGGACACACACACGAGGCTCCCCAGAAGCGAGGGGGGCTCCTGGCTGACCTGACCCCACCGTTTCCCCACGTGATGACACACCGGTGAGTGACCACCGGGACGTCCGGTTGTGGCTTTCCTTTATCAGCTCCTCTAACAAACGGTAGTAATTGATAGGAAAGTTTTTACCTGGGCTTTTATCCAGTGCCTTCAAAGAGTGATATTAATCATGGGGCTAATTGAAGGGGCCTTTACCAAAGCTCTCGAAGGAGTCCAAGGTGAAAGCTGGACCTGGCCACAGGGGTGTCCCTGGAGAGAGCGGTGCAGGGGGAGTCTGGCTATGGGAGGGATGGAAGGGGCTGCCCCACCAACCCTCTGCCTCTCCCTTGCAGGATGGACCTCCCTAACCTCACAGGTCCTACCGACCTCCCCAAGCACATCCTGGATATCTGGGTCATCGTCTTGATCATCCTGGCCACCATTCTCATCATGACAGCGCTGGTGCTGTGCCCAGCCACTGCCGTCATCATCTACCGAGTTCAAACACACCCCACGCGCAACGGCATCGTGTGAGGCACGGGCGGTGGGGGACGGCTGGCTCACTGGGCTGGGGGCTACAGCCATAGGACCCTGTGCCAGGGACCTCGACGGGGCACCCTGAGAGCTGGAGCCCGAGCAGGAGCTGGTGTGGGCCAACACCTGGACCTGCCTCTGTACCTGGCTCTCGCTGGGTGAACCCACTGCTCCTTTTGCCCACTGGGCTCACAGGGACTGTGGGGGAAACGACAGCACGGGCAGCAGTGGGGAGAGGTGTGACTTTGCAGATGTGTCCAGCTGGAAACAACTCGCTCCTGTGAGGGAGGCAGGCTGGTCTCACCTTCACTGGTGACACTTTCTCCTCCCAGGCAAGCAGCAAGGAATGGAAATGCCTGACAAAGTTATTTATTCTTTGGAGTCCCAGCTGTCAAGGTGGTTGGGGAAAAAAGAGTCAAAGCAAGATAGATGTGGCTTCTGGTTGTGCATTTAGCACTTGGCTAAAAGCATCGATGGCAGAGCCCGTGCTGGCTGCACAGCAGACGTGCAGCTGGCACCGGCTTCTCCTCTATCCATTATCTGCTGAAATTGTAGGAAAATCCTGCACAGCTCTTGGTTCCTCTGGGTCTTGTGGGGCAGAGGAGTGTGTGCAGTTCCTGCCAGCCCTCCTGTCTGCATGCTGGCTGTACTCCCCGCTCCTGACAGTGAGAGCCTCTACCGTTTGCCCAGCACACCAGCCCTGCTGGGGAGTCTGTGCATGCCTCACCTGGGCAGGTAAAGCGGGAGGAGCGGGTTCGTGCCCAGCCAGTGGCAAGGGACCATGTAAGCTCTTGCATCGCCCTTTGTTATGAAATAAATGGACTTTATCCTTCATGTGAGTGTGTCGTGTAGCTCTGTCCACACTACGGGTGGTGTATGGCTCTGCAGGACCTGGGATACTTTGTGGCCTCTCCATAAACCCTCCCTGCTCTGCCCTCCTGCTCTGCCTTGCCTCAAGGTCCCTGGGGCTCTGGCCTTGGAGCCCGGCAGCCACAGCCCTGCGGGGAGCTCACTGCCAGCTCAGCCCCACGCTCGAGGAGGGCAAACCTCAGTCTGGATATGGTGGGTGGGAAGGATCCCTCAGGACTTTCTGACAGTGGTTGTGGTTGTTTCTCTCCCACTCGGGTGACCGGCATCACTTCCCTCACACCAGCCTCGAGCCGGGTCAGTGTGGCAGGAGCCCTGGGGCTGAAACAGCGTCTTGGTGACTCAGCAAGAAAGGTCACAGAGTTAACAGGATGAATCAGGCAAGGATGTGGGGAAACGCTACGGTGATGCTGGTGAAAATTGTTTAAATCCTATTTTCTGTGCTGAAAAGAGCAACTGGCCCTGCAGTGTTGGAAACCCTGTGTCCCATCCCTGTGTGGCTTGATCCACAACAGCCAGATTTGGGTTTGCATTGGGTGGTGGGGCTAGAGGGGCAGATGGTTCCCAGGGAAGCAGGACCTTGGGCAAACACCTCCCACCTTGGGCAGGAAGCCTAGCACAGGGATGCAGACCCTGGGGAGCAGAAATGCCTGCACTGGAGCCACGGGCTGTGGTTGTGCTGGGAGGGAGCAGACACTTATTCCTTGCCCAGCTAAGAAACAAATTTCTGTTTCGAGCTGTCAACTCCCTCTTCCCCTCTCAAGTTGCAGAGTTTGAGGCAAATAACCAGAGTTATTTTGCTGTTGTTCTTCCTCTCTCCCTCCCTTGCTGGCACAGTGCAGCAGCAGCTGGAGGACATTACAGATGTGCAGCCCTGGCTCTGCTCTCCCCTGTGCTCCACCCCAGCACTGCTTCCCTGGGGACACTGGGAATGGCCAGTGGCACCAGGAATAGGAGCTGAGCAGCTTTGCTATGAGAGGAACAGGGAAGAAGCCACAAACATTGGAGTAGTTTGGGAAGCCTGGTTTGGAGCAAAACACATGGAGAAGCATGGAACACCTCCCCTCCATCCATGCAACCATACATGATGGCTGTTCCCATCTCTGCATTCCCCTTGTCAAGAGCAGCAGAGGGAAGTGAGAGATTTCCTTTCTTGCTATGAATTTTCTGGGAAGTTTCAAACCCGTGGCAAACATTTCCAGGAAAGGCCTTGGAAAGACAGGTTTGCTCGTAACAACAACAAACATGGAGCTAAATGGCAGCAGGGGTAAAGCAGGGAGAAGCCAGGACTTTTTTTTAAAGCATTAAGATGGCGGAGAATGGATTTAAACTGAATTTTCGACACTGTCAAGTTGGAAATTCCTCCTCCAGGATGGAGCAAGATAACCAAATCCCCCTGGCTTCAGTGCCTGAACAGTGCTGGAGCTTGGAGGCAGTGTTTGCATGGAGTTTTGCCAAGGAAAAATGCCTTTCTGTTGAGAAGTGGATCCTGGTCGGGTGACACTGTAGCAGGCAGGGTGATGCTGGTACTGAAGTGATTCAGCATCCACTGGGATGCTTCCCTGGAGGTGCTGGCATGTGGCAGGAGCTGGCTGCTGGCCCGTGGGGGCTGCTGCTGGGGGAGGCAGATGGGGCAGCCCCAGAAGGGAGAAGGGGATGCAGAATGCTGGCTCTCACCTTGCCTCTGGGCAGCCTCCCTTTGCAGGGGGGAGGGGGGAGAATGGGCCAGGGCCATTTCTACAGGGAGCAAATCTTCCCCTGGAAAAGGAAGGGATGGCAATGCTGGAGCGGGCAGAGCACATAGCCTGGGGGCTGCAGGGGCACTCGGGAAGGGGGACCCCCACTCCAAAGGGTGCTGAGCACCGTGCCCAGCAGGGAGGCTGCTGCTGAACCAGGGCAGTGTGTGGGAGCACAGGGCTGGGGCAGAGCAGCAAGGGCTGGGTGAGCTGCGGGCTGGCAGCCTGGGGAAGCCTGGTGCTCAAAGAGCTGGGGCCTCTCGCCTGGCAGAGCTTGTTTTGCTTTTGCTTCCCATTGCACACTTAGAACAAAGGTTCAGAGGTTGCCCTGGGATTGATGCCAGGCCAGGCTGCCAGAGGGAAGCTGCACTGCTGCTAGCCAGGGCAATGCTGCCTGCTGCTGCCCGAGCTCCCTGCCACTGTCCTGCCACGCTGCTGGCACCATCCCTGTCCCTCTGCATGAAAATACTCCTCAGTCAGCTCTGGGACAAGCACAGCTGGCAGCACTACGTGGTCCCCACCGCTGCTTTCACATTTTCTGTGCTCAGCTGTGGCCCTGCAGCCTGGCACAAGGTCTCTGCAGCCCCGGCACGCGGCTCAGGGGACAGCCAGGGAGGCTGGTGGCAGCGGCAGCATGGCGGCCGGGGGGCTGGAAGCGCCTGGCCTCCCGCCCCGGACTCCTGCCAAACATCTGCAGCAGGCGGGAGCTGGCTCCCGCCCGGCTCTGGTGGAAAAACAACTGAGCAGAAAGGTTCGTGCGAGGGTCAGCCCGCCCAGCATGGCTGCCTTTTGGGGTGAGGGACCCTGATTCTGTAGGGTGGAGCAGCACAGTCTCAGTGGAGCCCCTGGCCCTCTTGGCTCCCCATGCAGCCTCTGGCATGGCATGGCATGGCACAGCACGGTGGGGACACTGGGTGATGTGCCCAGGGTGCCATGGAAGCTCAGTGGCAGAGAGGGAGTCCACTGGCCATGTCTCATTAACTCCTCTCCCATTCCCAACCTCCACCAAGGCTGATTTGGCACTGGGACCCGAGGAGAGGGGACTTGGATAAATAGGTCCCTTATTTTTATTTTGGTTTTAGGAAAACTGAGTTCAGGAGCGACTCAGACTTCCACTGCTCATGGCAGGGATCAGGGACACGTGGAAGGGACACAACCACACTGTGCCACAGTGTGGGAAATAGTGGGGCAGGGAGCACAGCCCTGAGCAGCTCCCCAGGTCCGTCCCAGCTCTGTCGCAGGAGGTGGCTCAAGCCCTGGTCAGGGTCAGAAGTGTGAGCTGTGCCAGGGAGCACAGCACTGGGCACACACTGAGCACACACTGGTTCCTGTTGGCTGCAGAGACGTGCAAGCAGCATGCAGGCCAGGAGCTGCAGCCCCACGGCCCCAAATCTCCCTAGGGCCTGGGAAGTAGGTGGGGAGGGTCAAACCCCGGATATTGGCTCCTACAGGTTTTGGCGAGGAGCCACCTGGCTCCACCCACAGCCGTATCCATGAGAGCGGACCGGAGCACCCCTGTGGCTAGCCTGGCTCTTTGTATGTTGTGATGGGCCCTGAGCAGTCCCCAGGCAGTGGCTGAGCATCCTGGGGGTTTGCCTGGACCTGGGGGAACACCCCACACTGCTTGGGGACCAGGCAGGCCAGGGCTAAGCCATTTCTCCAGTAGCAGTGCAGGTTTAAAGCTTTGGGAAATGCTGCCAGTGACAGAGACCCGCAGCTCCCCTGCTCCACGGGTTTTCTGTGTGCCTGGGAGATGTACCCAACCCCCAGCCCTCCCACGCCAGCTGAGGCTGCAGTTGGAACCTCACAACATCAGCCTTTCCCAGGACATGGTGTTCCTTCTGGTGAAGAACACAGATTGGGAGATTGCTCCCAGCTTCCTCTTAACCCATGGCCACGCTCCCTTTTCTTGGTGGCATCTCCAGCAGCTGGCTCAGTGACAGTATCATGGCAAGGCTGCCCCTGCTTTCTAGTAAAGCCAAACCTCAATGCTGGCATTCATGGCCCTCCCAGGGCTCACCCAGTGCCACCCCATCCTGTCCTCCACCCCAGGCCAGCCTTCCCCCAAAACCACAATTCCCCCAGCTCCCCTCCAGCCAGCTAATTCTCCCATCAAATAATTTTGTTGGGGGATTTCAGGGAATTTACACCTCACCACGGATATTTTCCTTGGAGACAGCCCAGGGTAAATGTTCACATTCCTTGGCTAAGCAAACAGGACCCTGGAAACTCCTGCCCCTGGGGACACCAAGGGCTAAGGGACAGCAGTACCCTGCCCTTGACCCCAGCAGGGTCACCATGGAGCTCCAGAACATCCCCTGGCAGGAGAGATCCTCCTCCAGAGCTACCTCTAGCAGCACCTTCATTTACCGGGCACAAAGGAGAGGAGCGGGATCAACCTTCCCCAGCCCTGCCAGAGCAGCCATTGGCGGGGCACCCACTGAACCCCAGCCCGGCTCCCCCGAGGCTGCTGCTGGGGGGGTTTGGTCCCTGATCCTCGGGTGCCAACACCTCACTTGGGGGGGGAAATGTCGCCCTGGCTGGGTGGCCTGCGCAGGATGGGGCAACCTCTCCCCCGCGACACCTCTCCCCCCATCCCCTCTCCTGCCCTCACCCCTCTCCATCCCCCGTCACCTCTTCCCCCTCTTCCCCCCGATACCTCTCCCCCCGCCTAGCGGGTTTAATCCCGGCTCGGGTAACACGTTGCATAAACCCTCGGCACATGCCGCTGCCCCGTGTCCCCGCGGGTGCCCCGGGTCCCCGCCAGGCCGTGGTGCCACCCCCGGGCGGTGTCCGTCCGTGTGTCCGTGTGTCCGTCCCAGAGCCCACACGGTTAACGCGGCCCCGGCCCGGCCCCCCCCCGGCCATTGGCTCCCCCCTCGCAGCCCCGCAGCTATTTCTCGGCCGCCGGGATCGGAGGTGACAGCAGGCGACAGCGGCGCTTGTCCCCGCCGCTCGCCCCGGGTTGCCAGGGGGGTGCCGGCACCCCGCACCCCGCGCCCCGCCATGGGGGGCTGCTCCCGCAGCAACTGGATTTTGCCCCTTTTCTTGGCTGGGCTCGTCCAGCTGGGGCGAAGTGAGGAAAGGGAGAAGGTAAGAGGAGGGAGACACCCCCACGGGGCGTTCAGGGGGGTTTAGGGGGTGTGTGACACCCTGGGGACGCGCCTGTTCCCAAGGCTCTCTGCAGGACTCCCCGGGGCAGGAGTGGGGCACGGTGGCCCCGTGACCCCCCCTCCTTCCCCCTACAATCCCGGTGCCTGGGTCACGGGGGGATTTTCTGAGTTAGTTCTTGCGAAGGGCCAAGAATCGCTGTCCTGAGGTTGGGGACAGAGGGGGACAAAGCCATGTGTCCCCCCAGGAGCAGAGCACGGGGATTTTTTTCCATGCAATGTCCGGAGGAGTTCCCCCATGTTTGGAAGGTGCGGAAGCCACCGTGTCCACACAGCCGAGCGGGCAGGGGCGACTGTCACCCCCCTGGCCGGGCTCCCCACCTTGCTACCGGGACCCCACAGTCCCGCGGAGCCTTCACTCCTCGAGCGCAGCCCCTGTGACCTCACCTCTTGCCAGCTCCCAAAATAGCCCCTCGGTGGCACTTGGCTGAGCCTGGGTACCCTGGTGGGGACAGGAGATGGGCTCTTCTGGGTTAACCCTTGCGGCCCCGGACTCAGGGGCTGCTCCAGCCCGACACTTCCCGGCCCCTTCCCCATCCCACCCGGAACCCCCTGCGCTGCCCCTGTCCCCAAGGGTGCCGGGCGGTGGCGGGTCCTGCTCACTTGCCCACAGCCCCGGGATTCTGGTGCTGGCCTCCCCCTGTGCTCCGGCTGTTTTGCAGCCACTCGCCTTCCTGCTGCTCCCTGTTCGGTAAACATTCCCCCAGGTGTAGCCAGAGCCATGTGCATCCGCATGCCCCAGGCAGCCTGTCCCACCACCGCGACCTTGGCATGCCGGAGCCTGGCTGCTGCCAGCGGTGTTCAGGGCAGGGGACACAATGCTGGCAGCCATCCCTGAAGCCAGCAGCAGGGCTGGCCCCATTGCTCTGCTGGCCGTGGGGATGGGGAGCGGGGTGGCCAGCAGCCCCCAGCCTGCTCCCACGGGATGCTCCTCACCCCACAGGTGGACTGCTACCACACGGTGAAGGACACCATCTACAGCTACGGGGCCCTGACCCTCGATGGGGACGAGTACATCCCCTTTGAGAGGTACAGGGGGAAGACAGTGCTCTTCGTCAACGTAGCCACATACTGAGGCCTGACCCTGCAGTATGTTGGTAAGGGTCCTGCGGGGCAGGGGCACCTCGGGGCCAGGGCAGGGCCCAGGAATGTGGCCTTTGGCACATCCCCATGGTCCATTCTGCTTTGGGGAGCTGGGGAAAGGGTTAATGCCTGTTCCCCAGGGCCCGGCCTGACTGGGATGGTCCAGGGAGTAAGTGTAGGTGTGGAGGTGTGCCTGGTCCCCTGCTAACCCACCCCTGGCTCTCCTTGCATGCAGAACTGAATGCACTACAAGATGAGCTGAGAAACCAGGGGGTCGTGGTCCTTGGCTTCCCCTCCAACCAATTCGGGAAGCAGGAACCTGGCCAGAACTCAGAGATTCTCCCTGCGCTTAAGTGAGTACTGTGGTGGGGGCTGTGGGACACCTGATCTCCTCGCCTCTGCTGGGGTCCCAGCCAGGCGCTGGGAGCACAGGCAGCACCTGCTGATGCCTGTGGCCCCCAAACAAGGGGCTTGGGGTCCTGCCACCACCCCTGTGCAAGCACCCAGAGCTGTCCATTGCACAACATCCTGTTCCCCGCCCTTGTAGGTACGTCCGTCCAGGAGGTGGCTTTGTTCCCAACTTCCAGCTGTTCCAGAAAGGGGACGTGAATGGGGCCAAGGAGCAGAAGATCTTCACCTTCCTGAAGGTGGGTGCTAGGGCAAGGGGAAATGAGGGGGACACACCCAGCTTGCTTTTTGGAGGGGCAAGGCAGTGATGCACTGGCTCCCCATTGCAGAACGCCTGTCCCCCGGTGGCGGAGGAGTTTGGGAACCCCAACAAGCTCTTCTGGGAGCCTCTGCGGAACCATGACATCAAGTGGAACTTTGAGAAGTTCCTGGTGAGCCCCGAGGGCGTGCCGGTCATGCGCTGGTACCATCGCACCAACATCTCCGTCGTGAAGAACGACATCATGGCCTACCTGATGCGGCGGCGGGAGCAGAACCATGGTCAACAGCCCGACCAGTAGAGCCTGGAGCTGCTGGCATGAGGGCCAGCATCCCTCCAGCTGCTTCCCATTCCGTTCCCTCCCCGGATGTTCCCCAGCAGCAGGAATCATGCACTGTCCCCTCCATTGCTCCCGTCTCTGGCACCCCCCACCCAGGATGCTGGGCTGGGCAACCTCGTGGCAGAGACCTCAGCAATGGCAGTGGGACACTTCCAATATCCCTGTGTCCCACCTCCACCCCTGGTGGCAACATCTCCTGGCCTCCAGCTTGCCCCCTCTGCTCCACGACCCTGGGCAGTGGGAGGATGCAGGGGCCGGCTGTCCCTGGAGCAGGAGACCACATCTCCATGAAGGCTCGGCCCGAAAGCCCCCGGCTGGGGTGGGCCTGGCCTGACCGTGCCAAGCACGGAGCAGCTCTTCAGTGCATTCAGGCTGCCCGTGGTCCTGGCACACAGACGTGCTGCTCTCCTGGTTGGGGGTGGCCAGCCCCTCGCCACCCACCACAGAAATACCAAATAAAGGCTCTGCAAATGTGCAGCCCCACTTGTTGGCCAAGGGTAGGGGGGGAAGAGTGGGGGGCACGGTGGCCAGCCTGGGGGTAGCAGTGCCTGACTGGACAAACTCAATTTTTTCCACAGTAACTGCAAACATGGACTTATTATCACAGCCCAGCATTTGGGGACAGGATGGGGAGTGAGTGCAAAGCACAGGTGGGCAAAAGGGGCTGGAGGCGGGACCAGGGACAACCCCCAGTGAGGAGCATACTGGAATCCTGTGCCTCCTGCTGTCACACGTGACAGCCATGCTTACAGAAACTGGATTGTGTTTGTTTTTTCCCCTCCAGACCTATTTTGTGGAGCAAGATTTGCTGTGTGCAATGTCAAAGACTGTCCCCAAAGCCACTGCTGCATGGAAAGGCAGAGGGGGCAGCAGGGGCTTCCCTACCCTGGCAGAGGTGGGGGGCAGGAGAGGGGAGGGTGAGGGGCTGAGCTCAGCACACAGAGGGAGGTGGGGGGCATGCGCTTGGGGCAACAAATCCTGGGGTGCCCAAGCAAGGGTTGGGGTCCCCTTGCACTCAGTCTGTCTCTATGGCTATACCCGAGCACATGGGGACCAACAGCCCTGGTATCCCTCCCCCTCCCGATGCAGAGGCTGCCCCACAGGAAGCAGCTTTCAGGACAAAACCACAGAGACTCAGCCACACTTCAGTCCTTAAATAAATACGAAGACACCAACCACCCTCAGGCCGGGCCATGGCTGCGGCCAGCACCTGCCTGCGAGTGTGGGGTCTCCCACTGCCGGGAGAGTCCCCGCTGTCACCCGCTCCTCCAGGGGCTCTGGACTGGGGCAGCTCCTGGGAAGCACTGGCTCCTCTTCCCTGAAGACCTGGCTCGGGTCTACAGCGATGCCAGACCTGGCTCCTCATGGGGAAGGGGATGGCCGCAGGGGACTGACCCCATGCTGGCTGCCACTGCAATGGCACCTTTAGTCCCTCCTTCATGATTTCCCTGGGGGAAGGCGCTGCCGAGCCCCCACGTGCAGCACGTGTCTTTGCACAGGCATTGGCAGCCGGAGGAAGCTCCTGGACACACACACACGGGCACACACACACACCCTACTCCTCTTCCGCTGGTGTCGGAGCGTGGCTGGTCCTTGGTGTTAAGGCAGTCCAGGACCTGCCTGTTCTGAAACACAAGAGAGGGGTGCACAGGGTAAGCACAGTTCTTCATTCTCACACAAGCCCCACAGGAGGGATGCCAGCCATAGCATAGTTGTTATCTCTGAACACCAACTGCCATAACTCCATGAGCTTTTGGGGCTCAGCCTGACTTTGGGTGCTGTGGGGATGCTGGTGGGGATGCAGCAGGGACCAAGCCCATGGCATAATCATCCCCTCAGCTGATGAGAGGTGGGGGCTAAGGGGAAATGGCCAGTGCCTGGAAAGCTGTGCCCCCATCCCTCCCCCATGTGTTCAGCCAAGTGCCCAAAGTCTCCCTGTCAGGGAGGGTCTGAGCCTTACCCAAGTCCTTGGGGACTGGTTTCACCCCGGCCACTGGTTGGGCGTTCTGGCTGCGAGCCATGGCACAGGGCGGGCGCCAGGGGTACTCGGGCTGTGGGAGGAAATGGAACAGAGACAGGGAATTACCTGGGATGTGAATCATGAAGCTGCGTTCTGTGATTGATTGACAGGGTGTGAGGAGGAGAAGAAGGGGGAGGAAAGGAGCTGAGCAGTCACATGCCAACAGGACACATGTGCTCAGCTCCCTGCTCTGGGACTCGGTGGCCCTGGAGGGCAGCAAGCCCCAGACCCACCCACATGTCACCCTCTGCTCCCCCTCCTGCTGGCACAGGCAGAGTCTCACCGGGGGAAAGTGGTGGAAGTTCTGTCCTTGCGTGTGCTCGCCCGGCATGGCTGGCGGGTATCGGATCTGCTGCCACTCGTCGTAGCCGTGGTACATGGGGTGAGCCATGGGGGGACTGTACTGGTACTGGTACATGGGGCAGGCTGGGCCCAGCGGCCCCGGCCCTGGCTCAGGGTGCAGCCTCTCTCCAGAAGCCTGCAAGGAGCCAGGAGAGATGCTGGGGAGATCCCAAGGGCAGCCCACCACCACCCCCACCACCATCCATCGCCTGCAGCCCCCAGCCCCTCTGCTCAAAGAGGGTTTCCTCCCATCCCTACCTGTTTGTGCTGTTTCAGCAGCTTCTTCAGCTTCTCCTTCTCCTCCTTCTCCCTCTGGCAGTCGTCCTTGGAGGCTCGCAGCTGGGAGGAAGTGGGGTTAGTACAGAGCCCACCCTGCCACCCCCCATCTTCATGGGTTAGGGTTGCTGAGGGAATGCCTGCACCAGTCTACCCAGCCAGACCCCCAGGAGAGATGCAGAAAGAGGACATGCGTGAAAGGAGATGCTCTGGCAGCGACAAGCAGCAGAAAAAAACACCCCTCTGGCCTTCCTGTCCTCCTCCAGCCCCTACTCTTAGGTATGTACAGGGACTGTGACACTGGGGACAAGCATCTCTAACACACCCAGGACAGACACAGGGCTCCCAGAGTGCTGCCAGTGACACCCAGCCCCTCCTCCAAGGTGGGTATGGGGGCCATGACACTGGGGACAAGCATTTTCAAGACACATGGGGTTGACATGGGGCTCCCAGAGCGCTGCTAGTAGCACCCAGCATTGCTCACCTGGTTGTTGGAGAGGACCAACTGCTTCTGCAGCTTTTCCAGCTGCTGCTTCAGCTCTTCCTTCTCCTCATTCATCCTCTCCCTGTCACTCCGTTCCCGCTGGAAGTCTTCCTCGAAAATTTTCACCTGGCAGGAAGGAAGAATGTGGGTGCACCTGGCTGAGGGCAGAATTGTCCCCTAAGCAACCCCATCACCGCGCTGCCATCCTTGGCTCCACCAGCCGTGTCAAGCCCCAGGCTTGTGGGCTGGCACGATGGCCCATGGCTGTGGTCCTTCCAGATGAATGTCTGGAGGATGCTGAGCTCAGTGCCCAGTCCCCACCACCCGAGCACTGACACCTGCCTGGCTGCTGGGCTGCTCCTGGCACAGAGGGCTCTTTGCTTGAACCTCTTGTGGAGGTTCAGGACCTGTATTTCCTTCCCCCTCCCCAGCGGCTCCGTGTCCTGCCCTACCTGCTGCTTGAGTAGCTCATTCTGGGTCAGCAGTTCCTGCTGTGGCAGTTTCCCTGCTGGCTCCATGGCAAAGATGGGTGGTGGAGAGGCTTGGACGTTCAGGGCCTCTTCTAGTGCCTAGAGAAAGAGGAGGGAGCAGGGTCAGAGCAAGTTCAGTGCCCAAGATGTCTCTGGAAGACCATGGGCATGTGCCCAGCATGGGAAGTGGGTATAACTGGGCAGGGACAACATAGGTATAACAGGTATAACCAAGAGGGACAACAGACCCTCCTTGAACCCCCCTTCCTGGGAGCCCAGAGGGGGGAGCGGGGTGGCCAACAAGTGGTGGGCCTGATACAAGTCTCTGCCTGGGCAAGAATGGGTTATCAGGGTCTGTTTTGGATTTGAGAGAGGTGAAGAGACTGAAGAACATTAAAGACATTTTGCAGCGAGGGGTTGTGCCCTGGCCCCCACCTTGTTCAGCCTCTGGATCTCCTTTTCCTGGTATTCCCGCTGCCTGGTGACTGGAGCCAGCTGCTCCTGAAGGAACCGCATCCTCTGCTGCAGGTCCCTCACCTCCATGGCCAGCCTCTCCTTCTCTGCCTGCAGGAGAAGGGACAGATCAGCCAGGGCAGGGCAACAGGGCTGGCAGCTCCCTGTCACCCTTCCCAAGGGACTCACCTCCTCTGTTTCAATCCGGGACTTGGCCAGGAGCAGCTTGCGGTCAAAATCCCGTTGCTTTTGCTCCCGCTCCGACTCCAGCTCGGTCACTGCCCTGCGGGCCTCAGCCAGCTCCTGGTGTAGGTCCGTGACCTGCCAGGAGGGAGTGGGGACGTTGGCCTGGAAGGACCCACACTGGGGGAAAGGAGGTGCAGGCAGCCCCCAAACCTCCCTCCACCATTTCCTCCGAGTCCCCACAGCCAGCAGCCAGCAGAAATGTGCCCCCCAAGCACCCAGCCCTGAGCACCCAGCCCTACCTTCTGCTCGTACTTCTGCTTCATGGAGCGGAAATGCTGATCCCATTGTTTATTCACCTCCAGCAGCTGCAGGGAGAGAGGGATGGCTGAACAGGAGCCCAAATCCTGCTACGAACCAGCTGTGGTGGTCCCCAGCAGACTCCTGTCATGAAAGCACTTTGGGGACCAGCTGGATGGAGACCCCATCTCCAGCAGTGCTTCCCTGCAGCTCTGAAGCCCTGCCCCAGTCTCTCAGTGCCATCCCAGCCCTGTGCCCCCTCTGCCCACTCCCCGCCTCCTTAGTGGTGCCTCCCTCCCAGCCTGGTCCTCACCTCCCTGCGCTGGTGCTCCAGGATCTTCACCTTCTTTTCCTTGGCCTCCAGCTCTTCTCTGCCCGGCGCCTTCTCCACCATGGCCCCGCTCTGCTGGACGCGCACGGGGGGACCCTCAGGGCTTTTGTGGAGGCTGTGCCCAAGGCCGGCTAAACTCGAGCCAGTTCCCCTCCCACTGCCTCCCCCATCCTCTTGAGAAGTCCTGCTGGTCATACTGGGACAAGCTGGGGGCTCGATAAAATTGAGGCCATCTTTGCTGATGTGTCAGCAGGCTCCCTGCCTCCTTCCCAGCCCTCTCCAAGGAGATGATGCCTCCTCACCTGCTGCTGGTCGGCAGCTTCCCTCTTCCCACTGTCCTGGCTGCTCAGCGTCACCATCCTCCGGAGCTCCTGGTTCTCACACCTGTGGGCAGGAAGGGATGGGTCAGCAGGAGGAAGCTCCCAGGGCAGCCCTGTCCCCATCCACATAGCCCAGCCTCACCTGAGCTTCTCCAGAGCCTGGTTTCTCTGCTCCAGGTCATGCTCCAGCTTGGTGCGCAGCTCCTTGTTCTCACTGTGCAGTGTCTCACACAGCTTCTGGAAGGTGAACACTGGCAGCGTGAGGACCATGGCCAGCCCTGGGCCACCCACCTCCCACCAATCCATGCTAATGAGGTGGGTGTCCACCTCAGGGTGGGCAGGAGGGGTTTGGTGGGAAAAAACAAAAGGGCGAAAATCCTCATGAAGTGCCAGGCCAGCCCTCGCTCACCTGCAGGAAGGATGTTCTCTGCTCGTTCTTGTGCACTTTGGAGGCCAAGCGCTTGAGCTCGGAGGCCATGTAGCCCATGCGCACAAAGACCTGGTCCTTGCTGGCCTCCTTGGCACAGCCACTCAGCGTGTTCTCCAGCTGCTGCAGTTGGGGCAGCAGGTTGGCATCCTCGTTTGGTGGCTGCTCCAAGTCCTGGCAATGGGGAGGGGATCAAGCGTGGTCAGACCAGTTAAAAGAGCATTGCAAAGTTCCTCTTGGGGCATATCAACCTCCCATGCAGGGCTGTGGTGGGGAGCTGGGCCAGCACCAAGACACTCTGCAGCACCTCTCAGTATGCTGAAAAATTGTGTCAGCTTTGTAAAGGTCTGATTCCCAGCTGCTGGATATGGGACACCAAGTGCCCGGGTGGAGGAGGACATGGCAGCAGTTCATGGATTCCTTGTACCCCTTAGCAGTCTGAGCAGAACACACTCTCAAATCGCTGGCAGCAATGGAGGCATCTCCACCCTTGGTCTCTTCTCCACCCTTGGTCTCTTCTCCACCCGAGCTCTCCCCATCAGCACCGAGACTAAAAATCCCAGTTCCTGAGACTGTCCTCTCTACGTACACCCTGGTCTGTGCTGGAAGGGGTGGTGGTCTTACCCCAATCCCCATGTTCTCCTTCCACCTGTCCTCCTTCTGTGCTCCCCTGCTGCTGTGACACGCCAGGCACCAGGAACTCGGGCCCTTTGGCAGGTGACAGCCAAGAGGGTGATGCATGGGATTTAAACAGCGGCTGGAAAAGCCCAGGTCAGGGCACACCCACCAGTGTCAGGGCGTACCCTGCCCATGGGGGTGTCCCCAGGAGGTTTATGCTCCTCTGGTGTGGTTGGTTAACTCCTCCATAGCCTAGGAGGTGCCGCTGGCACAACAGCTGGCACACGTGGCACTGCTGGGAGGAGCTGGAGATGTGCTGGCACACCTACACCTGCTCCGCTCCCAGCCCTGCTGACTCACCTGCTGCCTGTGGGAATGCCCCAGATTGCACCACAGGGCAGCCCAGTGTGTCCCCAGCACCCTGACCCTGGAGTTTACAGCCCCAAACCGGCCGTGGGAGGGTGTGTGTGGGGCACAGCACAGCCAGCTCCTCTCACCCATGTCCGATGGCAAGGGAGGCAGTGCGGACCCAAGATGGGAGAAGCCGGGTGTGAGCGTAAGACTTGGACTTGGCTCGGGCACCAGCAGCTGGTGGCCAAGCAGATGCCATTCCATTCTCCATCACCTGATAGCTGCACCCCAGGAGGGTCCAGTAAGACTCAACCCGTCCAAGAGCCTCTCTGGCCAATGCAAACAAGGATGTGCAATGAGAGCATGTCCTCTTACTGGTACCACGTGGTGCCAGCTGATGTTCATTCCCCTTGGGCTCCCCATCCTTTCTCCCCTCCATTCCAGCACACAAAAAACCAGAGCAGGACAGGTCGGGGCAATAACAGCCAGGAAGACATTCAGGTGGCAGCAAATGGAGCACACAGAGGTGCTTTGGCTAGGGCAGACCCTGTGACAATGATAATGACAGGGCTTGGAAACCTGGTCCTCCTACCCAGGGTGGGCATCAGGTGAACATCAGAGCATCACTGACAGCTACTTGGGTTGTCAGAGCTCTTTCTGTCACTGTTGTGTGGCATCTGCAGACATCGGTGTCCCCATCTGGCTGCGCCTGCTTCATTGACTCCCTCCCCAGGCCCAGCCAGGCCCTTATCCAGTTTATCTCTCCTCTGCGGTTTGCCCAAGGGCTGCCTTGACATGGGTCTGCCAGCCCTGCTGGTGCCTGCCCGGGCACAGCACTACAGCCCTGCACACCCCCAAACCCCCAACACCGACTGGTTCGACTCCCCACCCACCAACACCAAATCCGGGGCCACTCACCGCTCTCCTGCTCTCCTGGGGAAACCCCTGCGCTTCGATGGCAACGATCTCGAACTCGGAGGAGGATCCCTGCGAAGGGAGGCAGCCAGGTCAGTGCTCCTCAGGGAGCGGCAGCCCAGGATGCCCACCACACAAAGAGAGGGACCACCAGGAGTACAGCAGGGGAGCTGACCCCTCCTTTCAAGTTCATCCCTGTTTTTAGAGGCTAAAGGCTGCCTCTGTTTGTTTTTTTAATTAGATGGAGAGTCCCTCCCTCTCCAGCCATGCCAGCACCAGTTTCCACATTCAGCAGACTCACGCTCGGAGGTGTTTTCCGTGCTTCCACGTCCGGCTGGGCACTGCCTGGGGCTGCCTGTGCGAAGCTGGGATCAGGGCCGACGGCTGCAGAGAGGGAAGAGGATGCAGCCATGAGCCTTTTGGAGAGCAGGGCCTCTCCACCTGGCACAGGGATGCAGACAGCAGATCCCTGCAAGGTCAGGCACTGATGGATGGTTTCTACCCCAGCTAAGGGGATGGGACAGAAACCTCCTTTTAGAAGGGAGAATGGCAGTGGTTCGATACACTCCAGAGATGACACGGCTGCAAAGGATCTTAATTTAAGTCTCTTGCACAGCCTTTCTCTTCCCCCAAGCTCAGGATTCTGAGCCATTAGGTTATTCCTCCATCTCCTACCTCCAGTTCCCACCAAGTCCTCCAAGGAAGGTGATCCAATCAGCATTTTGTTGTCCTTCACGAGGTCCTCTGCCTTCTGCCGCAGCTTGGATGCCTCAGCCTGGGACTCCTCCAGAAGCTCTCCTGTTGTGGGCAACAGAAGGATGCTCAGCCTTCTTCCCTGAGTGCCTGTCCTGCAGTAGTCCCATCCACCAGCACCAATAACCCTGTTTGGCTGGAGAAGTGCCCAGAATAGTCCTTCTTCATCTGGAAACAACTATTCTGGGATAAATCCAATGGCAAAGCTGGATCAGCGGCTCACTGCTTTCAGAGATCCTCATGCTGACACACAGAGGTCTGGTTACAGGAGGCAGAAGGGCACCACTGTGGCTCTCGAGGTCTCCTCTGCTTCCCAGAAGAGACAAATTTAAGCCTGGGTGGTAGACTGAGAGGTCCAACCTTCCCGCTCTGGGGTCTGGCATGAGCAATGCAATCCTCCCCCGATGAGGGAGGGGCTGCTGTCACACCAGCGAGTCCCGGTCCCAGGTGAGGGCACGGTGACACAACGGGAATCATGAGACAGGTGGAAATTTGGCTGCAGAAGCGGGACTCAAAGGAGGAAGCTGGCTCATGAGACAGAAAGCAAAACTGGGGGTGGGAGCGGGGGAAGGCTGACAAGAAGAAAGAGGGTGGCACAAGTCAGCTGGAACATTTCAACACTGGCATGTTCCTGCTGCTGCAGGGAGCACTCAATATCAGGTTCCTTGAGAAACACCTGGGAAAAGCCCCTGGCCCAGCAGGGCTTGCAGGAGGTGGGGATTTTCACCAAAAGCAGAACAGATCCCAGCACCTATGAACTCTAAGGAGCTGTCCTTGCTCCAGAACTTGTCTTTTCTTTCCAGCTGTTTATTCCACCATAAAACACCCCAGAAGTTCAGCAAAATTCTTGTTCCTTCTGCATTGCCCTGTGAAAAAGCTCAGACATCCTGCTCAACCCTCCAGGACAGGGAGAACTTTGCTGCTGCCCCAGTGCCAAGACTCCCAGCTTCTACAAGCACCCTTCCTCAACCAAGCAAGAAACCCCTGGCTTTGTGGGCACACGCTGGGCTGCCCCAAAGGCAAATCTCATCCCCCTGGCATGCAGCAGTTACCGATAGACTTGATCCCTTGCATCTTCTCCTTCAGCCGGGTGTTCTCCTCCACCAGCCGCTCCAAGGCCGTGGATCCATTCTCCTCGGAGCCCCCGCCAGGGTCATAGATATGGTAGGGTCCTCTCCCCTCCATGCCTGCTGTTCAGTCGCCTACCTCCCAGCCAGGCATCCCTGCAAGGCAATGGAGCACGGTGTCACTTTGCTCTGGCTCCAGATGATGCCACAGTCCCCTGGTCCCAACTGTATGGGGGTCTGGGGTGCTCTGCTGGTGCCTCACTGCTCGCCAGCCAGCCAACAAGTGACCCCGGTGAAGGCACTTCCCCCTCCAGCCCTGCTTGGGGTGAATGTGTCGGGGTGACTCACAGCCATGAGAACTGTCACACGAGGAGGCATCACCAGCAGCCCCACTTGGGGCTGGCTCTCACCCATGCAGGGCACTGGAGTCACAGAGAAGGCTGCAACCCCTGCTTGCTGCATCCCGGGAGAGATGGAGACCCAGCCCAGGAGCATCCACCCATGCCAGCGCAAACCTGGGCACTGTCACCAGGGCATCCTGCTCAACACATGGTATTTCTGGGGTGCATAAGGGCTTGTGAGGGGCTGTTTGGGGAGGGACAGTGTCTGCAACTCCAAAAGCCTTAACCAGCATCTGGGGGGAAGTTTGGGCAGTATTGAGGGATGAGCCCCAGGAGCCAGGCAGGGATCCACTCTGTCCTCTGGCTCAGCCAGAAAAACTGGCTGCCAGCAGCACAGCTTCCTGAATTGGGCACAGGGAACATCCGGGCATGTGCCGGGCTGGGAGCAAGTCCAAGCAGACAAAACACCCGCAAGCAGTGTGCTATTGGCTTTTCCAATTCCTTGCACTTGTGGGTAGCCTAAGGCCTCCCCCTTGCTGAAGTCTGGCCTGGGGACAGCTGGGCAGGATCCTGGCTCCAGGTCTCACCCATGTCCTGGGGGAATAAAGCAGCTGCTGTGAATCACAGCACAGCTTATCAGAACTATCCCCACCGCTGCCAGCTTGTTATAACATGGAGCAGAGCAGCTGAGAAGGTTCCCGTGCCAGTTGGAGCTGGGGTGCTGCCTGGGGGCACAACAGGAGCACCCCAAAGTGCTCTTCTCCCAGCCAAGACAGCTGGTGAGCAG
Organism: Falcunculus frontatus; assembly: GCA_013398115.1. NCBI lineage: Eukaryota > Metazoa > Chordata > Aves > Passeriformes > Falcunculus > Falcunculus frontatus. The sequence continues at coordinate 3,035,453 of VZRV01005702.1, read as the reverse complement.
GAGGGGGCTGAGAGGAGGCATTTTGAAAAGGGAAGGGGGTAGCCTATACCCGAAACTGTCTCAACCTCAGAGTAATGCTCATGCCATGAGTGATCCAGGCTGATCTCCAGTTTGGATGACCTGCCTGCCAGGGAGCAGCAGGGACTTTCCAGATGACAACTGCCACAACTGGAGCAGCAATTAACGCCTGCCTCAGTGACAGGGAATTGGGCCTGGCCTCAGTAGTACTCTGCTTCTGGAAGATGCATTGGTGGGTCTCACCATCCTCCTGCTCTGTGGGTGCTGCCAAGCCCCCCATTGCCTCTGGCCCCCCATGGGGAGCCACTGATCCTGTCCTAAGCAGCTGGAAATGGTGACCACTGGGAGCTGCCCAGCTGTGGTGGTGTGAGGTGAGCTGAAGAGAGGCTATTCCTGGAGCCCAGAGCAGCTGACAGGAAGCTGTGGAAGAACTAGGGCCATTTCTGAGCTGTGGGTCCCAGTGATGGCAGCACTGTCACAGCTGGTCTTAAATAGAGGGCAGGTTTGGATTAGGTATTAGGGAGAGATTCTTTACTGTGAGGGGGGTGAGGCACCAGAACAGGTTGCCCAGAGCAGCTGTGGCTGCCCCATCCCTGGAAGTGTTCAAGGCCAGGTTGGATGAGCTCAGCACGTAGCCCCATGGGACCCTTGTGGCTGGGAAATGCCATCACCTGTGGCCACGCTACCCACCTGGCCAGTCTGGCAGAGGATGAGGATGGCGTCACAGGCTGGCTGGGGACCCGAGCCTGCTTCTCACTGCTGTCCAGTCACCACATGCTGCTCCAGACCTGGCGCTCTGGGAGGACCTGGGTACCAAACCCAGCCTGCAGTGACCATCTTGCAGGGTATCTGCATCCTGCACTGGGACAAGCTGACCTCTCCTGCAGTACTGCCTCCCCATGTGGCTCGGAAGCAGCCTGAAATACCAGTCCCCATTCTCTTAACTCCAGACCCCAAAGGTGGAGGTTTTCTGCCTTGTCCCACAGCACATGGGAGGTCCCTGTCCCCTGTGCACCTCTGCAGGAATCCCTCAAACACAGTCCAGCTGCACTGACCAGCCTGCCAAACACCAGAGCTCACTCACAGTGATCCCATATTCTCCCAGCTGGATGGAGCCACTGAAAACCTCTGATATTCCCTATTCTCAAGATTCTATGAAGAACTTTTCTACTCAAGGTCTGTACCCTACTAGGGAGATTGCAGCAAAGGGACCACAGGAGCTGTTTTCAAACAACAGCTGGGGAGAGGAACTGGACTATCTCCAGCTGACGGAAGCACAGACCGGCCACAAATTCACCAGCAAACAATAGCCAGCAAGAGGGAGGGGTTTCCACAGCATTTCAGGCCATCACTAGGGACAGGGTGGGTTTTCCTGGAGTGGAGGCACAGTCCAATTTCTGCAAGGAGCCGCTGGAACAGAAAGGTCACCCTGGGGACCAGAGACCAAGCCACTGATCCCAGTCTTGGTTTGTTGTGTTTTTTTTCCTTAAGAGGTCTGACAGGTGAGATTTACAGGGAAAAATCTCATTTCAATAAAAACATGAGGGGAGGAGAGAGGGGACTATACACCAGCACCTAACAGTGGTTAGATACACAAAGAAAACACAACTACCACAAACTCCAGGAGAAACCACCAAACCACCAGAAAACACTTCCCTCTTTGCCAGTCAACAGTTCCTAAGGTGATCTGACAGTATTTTACAGCCCTGGGGGCTGAGGGCCAGGCACGGACCGTGGCTGCCCGGCTGCAGCTCGCTGGCTCCGTGCCCAGCCACTGACAGAGATCGCCAGACGGGCACCCGTGGGCGTTGCTGGTTCCATGTGGGACACCAAGACCTTTAGGTAGCAATTTTTTATGGCAATTCAGCGACAGTAGAGAATAAGAGTGTGAGCGGGCAGGGGAAACTCACGGGCAAAGATGAAAGCAGAGTGGTGGTGTTTAAATAGCTGTGCTGTGGCTTGGGAGTGAGCTGGAGCTGTCACGGCTGTCACCCAGAACAACACGCATCACTGCCACAGCCATCACTGTACCAGCCACGCAGAAGTGGCAGAAGGATGTGATTCCTACTTTAAAATTACTGAACATTGAAGATACCAAGACTTAGAATGTGAATCCTGTGCAGGAGGGGGCTGGCACTGCTGGGGATTTGCTTTGGGCAGTGACCCCGGGGTGGGGAGCAGCCTCCCAGAGCTGCAGGCTTGGCAGCCCTTCAATTCCCATCCTGTGATGGCCCAGCCCTAAGGAGAAGGGGGTTTTCCTTACTCCAGTGCACAACATTCACAGGAAGCCTCCTCCGCACCAGGATCACAGGAGGTGAAAGCAAATCCCTGCAGGCTGCCAGCATAATTTTCCCATGACTGGGGCTGCTGGGTCCCCGGCATGTCTCCCTGGAAGGAAAGCAAAAGCCACTCAGATAGACACCATGAAACAATTTTTTTTTTTGGTTGTTTGATCATTTTACTGGAAAACACTGTAGCCCCCAGACCAGTTTTCTTCTACAGGGCTCCAGCAGCTCCCCGGACAATGGACAACCATTCCTGGGATGCTGGACTCATCTCATTTGCAGGAAAGCAAAACTGGTGTTGGCTTTAGGAGGCAGCAATAATGAGACTTTTTGGGCACTGCAGTCCACTGGGCTGGGAGTAATAAAAGAAGAGAAAAGCAGGTATTATAAGGCTCAGGTCTCAAAGGGAAAGGTCTGAACCTCCATTTACAGTGTTTTCCTTTCCAGCCAGTTTAGCCACAAAGAGAGAGTGGGAAAGGCAAGAGCCCTACCCAAAACACAGCAGGTATTAAAGACGTCCCCCAGCCAGAAATCCCACTCTCGCCTCAGAACCCACCTCCCGAAGAGGCTTCACAAAATGAAACAACCTGCTTCTGATGAGGCTGCTCACAAAGAAAATAAAGCATTTCCCTGGGTCTGCCAGGTTTACAAACACGGGTAACCACACACAGCTGCAGAGCTCCTCAGGATGGGCCCAAGCTTCAATGCAGGCAGGACATGCAGCCAGGCATGGTGCTGGTGCTCTCCTGGCAGCACGGGGTGGGGGATTTATGCAAGACCCCGTCTTCTGCTGCAAAGACATCTGGCTCATCCTGCCTGCTCCACTTTTCCCTGCAGAGCTCAGCAGCATCATGGCTGCTTGTCACAGCACTCCAAAGCAGAACAAGGCACAGCCACCCCTTTCCTTGTAACCTTTTCCTTGCTTCCAAGCTACTCCTGTCCAACTTGGTGTGCCTCAGCCGGCAACAACCAAGCGGTAGCAGACCACAAAGCTACACCAGCGAAGCGCCACCCAAAGTGTAAGGGCTGCTGCTTTAAAACAAAATCTGCAATGCCACAAGAGTAGATGGTTCGGTTTCCTCCACCCACGAGAGTTCTGTACCAGCTGCTGGCAAGCAACAACCCACGGCCCTGTGCTAAATAGGTCTGCTTGGCGTAGGTCGGGCCGAAAGGGCGTCGTGGGATTTCTTGCAGAGCCAGGAACGATGCCAAAGGCAGCAAAAAGCCTCTCCTGTTTTCTTCTTGCTTACTTCACCTCACCACAGAGACAGCTCTCAAGGACGTGCCTGGCTGGAGCCTTCCTGTCTCCAGAACTCATCCCATTGCCCAAAGTCCAGTCTCTGGAACGCTTCAGCTGACAGCGCTCTTCATGAAATGTGCACTCCAAAAGAGCTTGTGGCAGCAGAACAGCTCCCATTCCCCCAAGTGGTGGGAATAACCCACCCAAGTGATGGGAATAACCCATCCAAGTGATGGGAATAACCAGCTCAAGGGAAAAGGCTGCATTTGACTTCTTGATACAGGGGGCAACCTGTGTGCCAGGGACACAGGAACAGGAAAGCCGGATCTCTGAGAGGATGCAGATCCCCGTGAGTCCCACCTGGAGCTATTCTCACCCAAAAGCAGCAGTGACAGGCAGCATCTTTTTCATTTTTTTCTCTCTGCTCTCCGTGGGGGTCTTAGCACAGAACTGAGGGAGAAGAAAGGGGGAGACAAGCTGTGCCTCGCTCCCAAAAGAGGAGGATGCTGCCATCCCTGCTCCAGCTATTCCAACCTCTGGATCCGCATCCGATGCGGACACACACGGCTGGAGCAGAAAGAAAAAGTCAAAGAAAAAGTGAAAACAGCATGGACAGGAGGGTCCTTGAGGCCATGGCCGCCGCAGCCCCCGCGGAGGGACACACGCTCCGGCCCTGCCCGGGGGGATCGCAAACCAGGGATAGTCGGGAGGCAGATGCGTGGGCCCGGGGAAACGCCGGGGTTGTGCAAGGCGGGGCGAGGGAGGAGCGAGGCCTCCCCGGGGCATCAGCACCGCCCGGGGGGCTGGGGGACCGCCGCCCGCACCCCGCCGAGCCTCCTCCTCTCCCCCCGGGCACCGCCGGGCACACAGACACCCAGCTTGTCCCCCGCGGGGGGCAGCGGCAGCCCCCGCCCTGACCGGGAGAGGGGAAACTGAGGCACGGCACGATTACCGCGACAACCCGCGACACCGGGTGGCTCCGGCAAATCCCCGAGGGACGGTGCGGCCCCGGCCCCCTCCGGGGTCTCACCCCGACCACCCGAGCGGCCCGAGAGCCCGGGAACCGGCCAGAAACGGGCAACGCGCAGCCCCGATCTCGGCAGTTCCCTCCGGCCCGGGCCCCTTCGCTGGGGCGGCGCGACCCCGGTGCCCGGTAAGACCCCGGTGCCCCGGGCAGGGCTCCTGTCCGCGAGGGCGGCAGGACCCCGCAGCGCTCCGAGCTCACCTGCTGTGCGCCCCGCGGGGGGGCCGCTGCCGGGATCGGGATCGGGGTCGAGATCGGGGTCGGGGTCGGGGTCTCGGTCCGGGTCCCTCCGCTCCGCCACCAGCACCGGGGCTGGTTCCGCCCCCGGGAAATTCCCAGCCTGACGGACAGGCGGCGCAGCCAATCGGCGCGCGGCGTGGGGTATAAAGGGGAGGGCGGGGAGCTGGTGAGGAGGGTGTCCGTCATGGCGGAGCCGTTGTCGGTGTTTGTGTCCCTTGTGGGTTCTCTGGGGCTGCACGGCCGTCCCGCCTGGCTGAGTGGGGCTCTGAGGGGTGGCATCAGCCGGCCTGCGCCTTCTTCCTGCGGGAGGTTCCGCTCGTAGGGGAGCGGCGAGGCTGAGCCCTGCAGCGGCTCCCCCGGCTTGTGGAGACACAAAATGGCGGGGCCGAAGGGGGCTCCCCCTGTACCCCCCGTGTGGAGGAGCAATGGCTGAGGGGAGGCTGTACTGAGCCGCTCTGGTGGCCTCGGCCTCGGGAAGGAGGAGGGTGGTGCTGCCGACCGGCCGAGGCTGACGTTCCTCTGAGGCAAGGAGAATTCCCCACCGAGCCTCCAAGTCAATGTTAAATGGGGAAATTCCACCCTCTAACCGGAGCGTGTATTCCAGGGATCCTTTTCCTCTTGGCTGCTGCTGGAATTGTGCCGTCATGAAGCACCGAAATCAGCCAAAGGAGCAACAAGCACAGCGAACACCTGGTTTCACTCTGCTCTTTGGGACTTGCTCAGCGACTGCCTGATTTTCTTCCTTTGGTTGGTTTTGCCACAAGGAGAAGGTGGTGGGTTTTTATTAAATATATGTATAAATAAAAGCAACAAACCAGGAGCGAAGAAATCCCGCTGTAGGCAGCTGTGCTCCAGTCATGTCCTCCTTAGGTGACCTGGTGCCGAGTTCATCGAGGTCCTTCACTGGAGATCGAGCTGTTTCCAGCTGCCCCAGTCCTGGCTTCTTGCTCAGCTGTATTCACACAGCTCCACCACTTATTGGGGATTTGATGTTTTGGGTTGTAAAAATTAAAACCCCACAAACTCCTCCTGACTGCCTTCGCTGGCAGCAGGACGGCAGCCTGGCTGGGTTACGAGAGCTCAGCGCTGGTGGGACCCTGATGTGCTCTTTGTGCTCGTGTCTGAAGTCTCAGCTAAGGATGAGACAGCAAGACCCCACACATGCCCAGTATCTTCCCTTTTGTTCCCTGAAAGTCGTTCTACCCGAATGAGAGGCCCAGTGCTGTTCTGTAAACCCTCAGAAAACCTGTCTTCAAAGCTAAATGCAGTCCCACAGAACCAGAAAACACCTTGTTTATAAGTTAATGCCTCAGCCTGCATGAAATAACGAAACCCTGCTTATTTCTGTGAGGAGCAAAAGGGGTGGTTTGGTTTTGCAGCACCCCAAAAGCTGCCTGCCTTCCCCTCACTCCATCCTGGGGCTCTTGCACCGAAAAATCATCGCGCTACTCACCAGGCTGGGTCCTGGAGGGGCTAGGGGGGCGTGAGAGCCCTTCAGAGCAGGAGCTCTGTGCCTGCGATCCCCAAATGCAGGAAGGCTGGCTCAGCTGAGCTTACTTTTAGGCATGGAGAAGGGGAATTCCCCATGATGGAGGTCCCAGACAGCCTCTGTGTGGTTTTGATAGGGAGCCAGGCACCACTTAAAGGGCTCTCCTGTGCTGTTCCTCCCAGGGGCCACTCGTTTCAGGTATTAGTCAGCACAAGGGGGAGGTGGGGGGCTGTAGTGGAGGCTGTGATTCACTTTTGGACAACTGGAGAGCCTCGTTACATCATTTTCCTTGCTGGTTTCTGGGCAACTTCACCAGGATTGTGAAGATGTGCTTTTCTTCAGAAACTGCTGCATCTGGCAAGAGGCATTGTTGTTCCATGTGTATTTCCATCTCATCCTTGTCCCTATCTGGAGTCAGAATAGGATGCATCTTCCCAGGGGAGCAGGAAAGAGCTGGATCTGTTGATGGAGGCACACAGGTGATGGTTTTCCTGGGTTGCAGAGAATCCCTGGAAACCGTCCACCAGGAGAACTGGCGGTCAGAACCAAGGCTGGAGCCAGCTGGTGCTGGAATAAACACCAAGGCTTTAAATGTTTCTGTTTTATAGAGGCTGATTCCAGCTCCCCAGCTCCTTGCCAGCAGGTACAGTTGTACCTGGCAGGGCATTTGGTCTACACTTGCCGGGTGTGAACTGCAAGGCCTGAAGAGGGCCCGGCTTTAGTCCACCTGGTTTGGATGGCAGGAGTGTGAGTGCTGGGCAGGAGGGTGAGGAGCCATGGGTCTGGAGTCTGCCTGCACCTGGGAACCTGTGCATGGCATGCCCAGTCCCTCTCCACCTCTCTAGCCAGCTGCTCCTTGTGTTTTTACCTGAGCTTGCCAGCTCAGGCTGGCCCGAACGCCGGCATGAATTTCCCTATGAAAACAAAAGGCTTTTGGTTCTGCTGGTCCTTCCTTGTTCCTGTGGTCCCACCATGCTCCCAGGGGAGAAAACTCCCCTGATGGCAGCTGTGGTTTATGAGCACGCCTGTGTGGCTGTGAGGGTGTGTTCACAGCTGACACGTTGACATACTAGCGGGTTTTTTTTGGCACAGAGAGTTGGGTTCAGCACCTTCAGTGGCAGCTCACTTTAGTGAAGATGCCCTGGTTGCTGCTATGCTGTGGGAAACGGGTTGAGAAGGAGCACAGGCTGTGTATGGGGGGTGGTAGAACTCCCCTGTCCTCAGCTCCTGCTTGTCTCAGATCAGGTCTTGGCTTCCTTCAAGTTCATCCCATTCCGGAGTGAGCAGGGTGGGCCCAGTGGTGCAAATCCAAAGTGGAATTGGCCCAACAGCTCCCATTGCCCAAAAAATCCCCCTGCCCTCTGTGCTGCTGGGCAAACGGAGCTCACTTGAACCCTGATGGGGCGATGGGGCCAGCCAGGACCTGGCTGTCATGGGTGGCCGTGCCTGGAGCTGGCCCCTGGAGCAAGGCGGGAGCAGAGCAGGCAGCGGATGCAGCTGGTTTGGCACAGCATTCCGGGGCCACTCTTGGGCTGAGCACCGCAGGGGGCTGCTGATGGATCCCTCGGCATCAGCAGCTGGGACCTGCTGTTTGTGCTGTGCTGGTTGGATGTGTCCCGGTGCTCCGGCAGCGAAAGGAAGCAGAAGGCCGACAGTGACGCTGTGAGAGTGGGGAGGAAGCTCTGGCTGCAGGAGGGGATTTCCAGAACATTGTGATCTGCTGCTTATGCAAATCAGAAACTCAAATTAACCTGGCAGGATGGGAGGGCTCTGGGATGGAGGGCAAGGGAGAGGCAGGGGAGGGAGTCTGGGATAGTCGGCTGCTGGGAGCGTGGAAGGGATCACGACAGGAGAGAAAGGAGGTATTGGAGAGCAGTCCCGCTCCACCAAGCCTCTGCAGTACCCTGCCTTCACAGGGGGTTGGATCACACCCTGGCTTTCCAGGGATTCTGGGCTGTGCTCACTTTGCTGGGTTGACCCTTTCAGTGAATGAGGGCTCCCTTCTTCCTCTGCCTTTGGCGTGTGAGGCTGGACTCAGTGTGACACACTTCACAGGAGATCACCACCTCCTACCATCCTCTCCCTCCTCCATGGTCAGCAGGGTTGTGGTGGGACCTGGTGCAGTTCCATAATGGATATGCCAAAAACTGTGGGAACCAGGTCTGGGGTTGCTCAGAGGATTTCCTTGCATGCCTTAAGCTTTGAATCATTTGGAGTCTCCGTGTACAAAACCAGCAATATGCACAGAGCGGATTTTCCCTTCTTCCTCTCTCCCCAGGCCGTGTCTCATCCAGTTGCAATGCCTGAGGAAAGGGCTCGGCAGCAGTCATCATGTCCTGTAGAGCTGCTCCAGAGATGTGGGAACAGTCCTGGAGAGCTTGGCTGTTTCCCCAGCCCCAGCTCACTGTGGGGCACAGGCTGGGCAGTGAGGCACACATGGACATGAGGGGCAAGGCTCCTGCTTCCTCCTGTGGCTTGGGAAGAGGAAGAGCTGAAGAAGAAACCTCTTCCACCTCCCAAGACTGAAGGCTGGGTTTCTCTCCTCAGAGGAAGGGGAAGATGGCAGGTGGGATGGAAGTGGCTCGCCTTGTGTTGGGGATTAAGACCAACATCCCGTCTGCCTCTGTGACTCCTCCTCTCCAGGGGCTGGCAGTAAAGAAAATCTGCTGTGGCTGACTCAGAGCAGAGGTCCGGCCTTCTCTGCGCAGCAAATATGGGCTTGTGGGGTTTTCTGGATGTTGCAACCTCTGAAATCTGACCTTGGCTTTGCCTGGAAGTGAGCCCTTGCCCCCGACATTGCTGGTCAATGTGCAAAGTGTAAATCCCAGACTCTTCCCTGCAGCAGCCCTGAAAGCTAAAGCGTGGATGGCCAGCACAGACCTGCTTCCAGCCCTTACCCTGCTCACAGCCTTGCTAATTTTCCCCCCTTTTTGTGCCCAACGTTTTATCCTCTCCCTCTCTTTCCTAGCCTTCCTTGAACTGCTCACCTCCTTGTTGATCACAGAGGTTAGGCATGAGATTTGTCACTGACTGCTCTTGGATTGGGTTGGAGCCAGCGGATGGAGCAGAGGTGTTCCTGGACAGTGGTGCTATGAAGTGTATTTTCTATGGAGACCAGGATGCTACAGGGATAGGGATGAAGCTGCTTTTTGAGTGAGTCCCAGAGACCATGCTAATGCTTCCCAAGATCCCGTCACCCCCCCCCTTAGGATGGGTAGCTCTGCTGAGCTCAGGCCAGTTTGTGGTTCTTTGTGGGGCAGACCCAACCCCAGCATGGGGCAGATGCTGAAATACTGTTCTCAAATAGGATACTGACTGTGCTCGAGTGTTTGCAGCAATTGAAATACCACTGGCTGTTTTCTGCTCCAGCTGTAGCAGCAGCTGCTGCAGGAGATGGATTACCATGGCACTGGGGCAAGACAGAGGCTTTTTGGCTGCAGGACTTTTCCAGGAGAGGGAGTTGCTCCAAGGAAGAAACCGCATCTCACTCTCCCTTCCTGTCCCCGAACATTGTGTGACTCTGCTATCTTGTCTGCATTGTAGGACCAGCCTGCAACAGGCGCCAGGGAAATTCCTGGCCTTGGGACCAGTGTGCTCTGGCCAGCCAGTCCTTCTGGTGGTGGCATCACCCTGAGCCAGGCTGGGGACTGGCTGCGAGGGGCTGACTTGTGGTCCTTGCCACTCCAAGACATCCAGGCTGTGAGTGGTGAAATCCCTGGCCACTGGCTTATAGCAGTCATGGTACAGCCAGAAAATTTCACTGGAGTGTTTACACCTGTCCCCAGGGAACACCCCCCTGTACAGACCCCTCGAGTATCTTGGGCAACAAGGAGGAAGCAAGATGATGGCTCACTTGCTGTGGCCCTGTGCTAATGCCGAGCAGGGTTTCTCCCTGCACTGGAGGAACGAGGCTCCACTGCCCCAAATCTGGCTCTCCCAAGGGTGATGGGCTGCCATACAGGCCTCAAAACTTCCTTGGGCACTGCAGCCGGGTCCCTGAGCCCTGTTCCCAGCTGCCAGGAGGTGGCCAGCTCTGCTCCCCCTCTGTGCCACCCCTCGTCTCCAGAAGCCTCTGCTGCAAAGCTTGGAGCTGCAGTGCAGAGCCGCAGGAAGAGACAGGCAGATGAAGATCAGGGTTACATCCTCCCTTCAAAATAACTTCTGCAGCTGCTCGGAGTCTTTGCAGCATGCTCCTGGCCAAGCAGGGGACCCGAGGGCTGCTGCAGGTGTGGGGTATGTTCAGCCCACCAGATGCTATTTGGACAGGGATGCCCAATCCTACTTACATACAGGGGCAAGACAGAGGAACCCAAATCTCTATGGGGATTATGGGGAGGGTAAAAAAGCTTCAACCAGACTGTTTTCCCCCAAGAAAGGTTATTTTGTTACAAGGGGATGTTTTACAGGAAGGCATCAAGGGAATTTTTAGTGGGATAACACCCAGCTGAGTTGTTTCAGCTTCCCTGGTTTGTCTCTACATGTTGCTGCTTCTTGACCTCAGCTGGTTTTGAAGTGTTGTAATAATATTGTGTTATTATTCCTAATGCTGCTTTGATAGTTTGAAGGTGAAGCTTTCCTCACCCAGCTGTTCTGAGGAAGACTTGGGTATTCACCACTTTTTGTTCTGACTTGGAAACAATTGAAAGTGCTGGAATTTCCCGCTTTTGGAAATTCCAGTTCTTTTCTCCGGAGTGGTGGGGGAAGTGCAAACAAACTGTTTGGGGGTGTAGCCTCCATGGCATGTGCCTTTTGACTGCTTCTTCAGCAGCTTGAAAGCACAGGAAACCGCGTGTGAAGACGGATGGATGCCATCAAGTCTGATTTGTATCTCTGGTTTATGAAAGCATCATCCACACACCGGCATGAACCCTGCCGGGGATTTTCAGAGGCATGAAGTGAAGTTCTTGGTGAAGTCCCTGCACTGCTGCCAGCCCCACATGCATTTTCAGCCCCTTTCTCAGCAGAAGCGTTGCTCAGAGAGGTTTTGTGGTGTCTTCAGGGCCCTCCCTGGAGCTGGGGCAGGGCTCTTGCCTGAATTTGCCTACAGGAGCAAGGAGACACCAAGGCTCCTCCGTCCCACCCAAATCTTCCCCAATAAATCAACTGCTCTTGCCCCAGGGTCAGCAACAGTGAGGTTTTATTTATCAGATTTAAAATTGTCTTTTCCATCTGGGTAAATTCCTTGGTTTAGTGGCATGTTCGGGTATGAATTATTTTGCTTCAAGACAATCTCCCTACCCAGACCCCTCTGCTCCCCTCCCCGAGACTCCCCCGCTTGCAATGTGGTGCTGCTTTCCAGCGCAAAGTGAGTTGTTCTCTGGAGGGGACTGAGCGTCCCCTGAAGCCCCCGAAGCTGCGGTGACATCAAGGCAGTGGCTGTGTGCTGGCTCAGACATTAGGGCCCCAGTTGCCACCTAGTCCTCCCCGCCACACAGGGCCAGCAGAGCCTTGCGGTAGTCGCCAGAGGTGTCCTTCTGCAAGAGGGAGAGCCATGTCAGAGAACCAGCCCTGGGGAAGCCCAGTTCAAGGTGCTGAGCACAGGGAAGGCACAGCTCCATGTCCTGCACCCCCTGCACGTATCCCTGCAGCAGTGGAAGATGCCAGCACATCCTCTCTACAGCCAGACCAGCCAATACTGGGGCTGCTGGGGGCAAGTTTCCCCTCCCTAGCTGATGCTCAGCCCTCAAGCTGCTCATGGCTCGGGTCCCCTCAGGGCCAGGACTCAGCCAGACAAGGTGATGAGCCAGGAAGGGATGTCCCTGTCCCCTCACCTCAATCATGTGGTGCAGCGATTTGTCGAACAGGTCTATGAACTCGCCCCGGATGTTGAACAGGTCAATCTCGCTCCGAGAAATCATGATCCGGGTCAGGGTCCTCTCATCTGTGCCAGCACCCTGCAAGGGGGAGCTTGAACAAAAAGCCCTGCAGGGACTGGGGCTCACAGATGCGCCTGGCATCTCCAGCACAGTCCAAGCTGGGGACCAGGCCCACAGGAAGGCCACAGAAATGATCAGAGGACTGGAACACCTCTCCTATGAGGAAAGGCTGAGGGAATTGGAGTTGTTCAGCCTGAAGAAGAGAAGTCTCTGGAGAGACATTTTTAATACTTAAAATGGGCTTTGGAAAGATGGGGACAAACTTTTTAGCAGGGTCTTTAGTGATAGACAAGGGGTGATGGTTTTAAACTAAAAGAGAGAAGATTCAGATTAGTTATAAGGAAGAAATATTTCACAATGAGGGTGGTGAAACTGGCACAAGTTGCCCAGAAAGGTGATGGATCCCCGCTCTCTGAAAACATTCATGGCCAGATTGGATGGGGCCTTAAGCAGTATTGAAGATGTCCCTCTCTGCTTATTGCAGGGAATTGGACTAGATGACCTTTAAAGGTCCCTTCCAACCCAAAATGTTCTATGATCTCTCCTTGGACATATATCGGACTTGCTGTCCAGCCAGACACATCTCCTGCTAACCCTAGCTTTTGGTTTGAGCTCAGCCCTCCCTCCTCCCTCAGGGACAGCCAGAGGACAAAGCCCATCCCTGTCAGAGGGTTAAAGCACAGAGTCCCAGAGAATCCCAGCACAGCCCTCTCCCATAGCCCAGCCCCAGGAGGGTCCATCCGCACCTTCATGGACTTGTAGAGCTTGTCAGCGAAGAAAGCCGGCTTGTTCTTCACACTCCGGACTGCAACACACAGAGGGGAGGGGAAGTGGGCTCATGGCACCCAGGGACACATCACAGAAAGGAACTGTGGCACCACTGCGTCAGCCGCAAGCCCTCCTTGGTACAAGGGTGCGGGCCTGCCTCTCTCTAGGGACTCTGTAAGTGCCCCAACCCCATGCCCCACTGGGAGTCTCCATGGCCCAACGGCAGCAGGAATCTGCTGCCACACTGCCTTGGCAGTGACAGCTAAAGGGGCTGCCTGCCCTGCAGGGAGCACTGACCGATGGCCACGAAGGCGTCCCTCACATCTCCTGACATCCGCTTCTTGATGGCATGCTCCACGTCGTGGTTGGTCATTTTGATGAACTCCTGGAACACTGGGGATGGGGGAGAGGAAAGGGTCACTGCCGAGCTGTTCCATCCCAGCCCTGGGCACCCAGGAGACTCGAGCCTCAGCCGTGGAGACTTCTGGACCAGGTGGGACCAGAGCAGGCTTTGGTGACTTCAACAAGCCACCTCAAATGCCAGGCCACACCATCTCTTCCCACGGCCTCATCTCCACCACAGCTGGGGAGACAGGGCTCAACCTCAGCCTTGAGGGGACCCCCATCTCCCATCCAGCACAAATCCAAGAACTTGTGTTGTAGGTGATGGAGAAATGTGATCCTACCTCTGCGGAGGTGGGGGTAGCTGCGGGTGCAGAGGATGCTGAGGAATCGGGTCTCCAGGGAGTCGCTGGAGTCATTGCTGGAGACATCAGCAAGTTTCTGGGAGAGAACAAAGAGTGAAGAGGGAGGCACAGAGATGGACATAGCACAGAGAGGGACACAGATGTGTCAAACAGCTCTTCCTGGGGCAGCCAGTCTTGACTTAAAACGCTTTTGCAAAGAGGGTGGCCTTTTGTGAGCAGGAAAATAGCTGGGTTTTTTTTCCCCCCAAAAAAGGTGTTTCCTCTGCACGGATGTAAAGCTGCACACTCACACATTATCTCTAAGAAAAGATGTTTTCCAGTTTTTATGGAAAAAGCTCTGCAATGCTCATGCTTAAAACTCTTTTTTTGTCCTATGTGGAGAATGTTTCAGGGGTGACCAATACCACCTGAAGAGGAAATTCAGAGCTGCCAGACACAGGAGCCACCCTGGGCCACTGTAGTGCTGCCCATGGGTGAAACAGCTGCCATTCCTCTGCGGGGGTCATTGGGAGGCTGTGCTCATCTCACCCATAAGGCTATTGCAGGAGAAAGTCACCTCTTCCCCAATTCCCACTAACGGGGAGCCAGGGAAGCCAGCCCTGAGTCCCACACTGCCTGGAACACGGGTCCCACATGCAGGCAGCGGGCAGGCTTGGTCCCCAAGGGCAGGGCAGGTGGCTTTCTCGCTCTCCTGCCCCACACTGCAGGGAAGTGCCCTCACTGCAGGTCCCATCTGTCCCTTTGTCCCCCATCCTGAAGCAAGGACACCAGTCCCAAGCAAATGAGCACAGCCCATGTGGTCAGAAGAGCCTGGCTTGTGGGGCTGCAATTCCCAGCCCCAGCCCTGCACTCCAGGACCTCAACATCCCCTCAAACATGCAGAAGGGTGAGGAGCGAAAGGGCAGGCACTCACCAGGGTCTCAGCAACAACCTGGTGGAGAGAGAGAGAGACAGGAAGACAACAGGGTCAGAAGGTGCTGCTCAACCTTTATCCTTCTCTGACAAAGCAAGGGAAGTCTAGCAAAATCCCTTAAAATTACCTGTCCCCAGGTCCCCTGCTTCCCCATGAGCAGGACCTGTGTCCTCCTCCAGTTTGGGCTCTACACCAGTACCCTGGGAGGGTGGTCTTTGGCCAAACAAAGTGAGTTCCCCCAGCCCTGGAGCTTGGGTGCCACCCTGTTGCTCCTCAGGGAGCATCCTAGCCTGGCTCTAGCCTGGCTCCCACCAGCCTGCCCACCTCTGCCAGGTGCAGTGGGATGAGGGGAAGGGCAACTTTGCTGACAAAACACAGCACGGTGCCAGGTCAGGTGCCACCTGACTGGCTTGTCCCTTTGTTTGTCATCCCTGGCTCTCTCTGTGCAGAAGGGTGAGGTGAGCAGCAGCACATGCAGCACGGGTACAGGCAGTGAATGGGCAGAGGTACAGGCAGAGAGTGTGCGAGGGTGCAGGCAGTGCATGGGCAGAGGTACAGGCAGAGAGTGTGACAGGGTGCAGGCAGTGCACGCACAGGGACACAGGCAGCGCAGCATCCACTCCCTCTGCTGGCGGCAGCCCTGCTGGGAGTGCTGTGATGCTCTCCCTTGAGTTGGAACATCCAGTGCTGGCACAGGACAGAAAGCGAGAGCTCGGGTTTGACCCTGCACACATCTTCCCAGCCCCTCGTAGAAAAGACGCAGCCCGGAGGAGCAGGAGGTCAGGGTACACAGCCCGTGGGTCACAAGTCTCCTAGGACCAGGAGCTGAGCCAGGGAATGGGCCCCCACACCCCCTGCACTGCTTCTGGCTGCTCAGCCTTCCCCCTCCAGTTGTGTCTCGCCACAGCCCAGGAGAGGTTTGGAGCACCCCAGTGTGTCAGGGCTGCCCCATGCACAACACACGGGTGGGTGGCTCCTGCAGACCAGCCCAAAGCTGCATCTGAAGCTCAAGTGCCAAATTTCAGCATCACTGTGTGTTACTGAACCCCAGAGTGGCAGCTCTGCACAAGAAAGGCTGCAGCCTACTGGTTGGGAACTCACTGGGGCTGCTGTCCCCATGCACAGAGCAGCAAAGCCAAGGGCATCAGGAATCAGGCATGGGAGCTTTACCTCCAAGGGTGTCATTTCACCTGGCATCTCCCCTTGCAGTTTACAGAGACCCTGGCCCAGCAGTATTTGGTTCTCTGAGAATGTCAATTCCAGACCAGGGCATGCACTATGCTCTTTTTTTTTTTTTTAATGCAAAGCCCGTAAGGGCACTGCCAATATGGGTCTTACCTTGGCATCTTCATGCGCCTCTGTGAGGTTCTCTGGTCCTTCATCACGGTTGCCCTGTGAAAAAAAATCATGGAGCTGGAGAGGGGACATCTCCTGGGAGAGCCCCAAGTGAGGGGGTGGCAGAGTCCAGCAGCACTGCCCAGCCAGGCAGTGATGCTCTGTCTTCTCCACCCACTGTCCTTTCTGACCCCCAGCACTGCCTGTGGCAGGGAGAGGAAAAGACCCAGTGAGAGCTGCCCTCACCAGAGCCAGGGAGACGAGAATCCTCTTGAAATGCCCGGATGTGTCAGAGCTCAGGTCATCTTCCAGGCTCTTGTTGTAGGCTGTGGAGAAGAGATGGCTGAGTCCTGCATCCTGCCTGCAGCTCAGCTTCCTACCCACCAGGGCCTGTTGTGCCTGTATTCCCATGGGAAGCATGGCTGAAGCAGATGCCTCCATCTGCTGAGTTCAGGACAAGGGAAGAGGGGATCAGCCCAGCAGCTCTAATGCCCTGAACAAAAGCACAGATTCTTGCTCCAGGTACTCTGGAAGAAAGAGGATCATTGTGCAAGAGCTCTCAGGGAAGGAGACATTGATGGCAGAGCTGGGGCATGTCACTGTGAGATGGAGAGAGGCCAGGACCAGCGCTCTGCTGGAGGGACTAACAGACCTTCACAGCACCAAGCCATGGACCCAACCCCGAGATAAAACTTTGCCTGTGCTCTGGAAGGGCCTTGTGCAGTGTGATCTGTGCCCAGAACCTGGGTGCTCACCCCATCCCTCCTGTGCCATACCTTCCTGATACGCCTTGTTGATAGCCCTGATCTCCTGGTTGTTCCGTGTGGCCATGATTTCGATGAGGACGCTCTCATCTGTGCCAGCCCCCTGGAAGAGAGTGGCATGGGGGGTACTGCAGGTACCAACACCAGATGGGGACATGATGGCACTGCCCCACAGTGCCAGGCAAGGAGGGGTCCAGGTCAACCACGTGGTGAAAGTCTACGTCCAGCAAATGGCCCCAAGGGCTGGAAGGAACCAACATGAACGTGTCCAAGTATGCTGCTAGTGGGGTCCCAACTGGTGTGACTGGTGGATAGCAGTTCATGTCAATGGTTTGCCCCTACCCTGGCTCTCCTGTGGCTACCAGCTGGCTGAGCATGCTGGGCTGCAGAGAGGCCAAATAGGACTCTCAGCAAGTCTTGAGTGCAAACCAGGTCTTTGTCCTGGTGCTTTCTGATCTTTTCTTCTCTACGGGAGATGAGGCCCTGGGGCATGTGAATTTGTGGGCATTCACAGCCCCAGGCCACCAGCAGTGCAGGTACAGCCACAGCGAAAACCACCTTGTCTTGCCGTGCTGCCACCAACACCAGCAGTGTGACAATTACCTCCACGGCCTTCCTCAGCTGCTTGGCATCGTACTGCGCTGGCGTCAGCATCAGCCCGAGGATCAGCTTGGCCAAGCTGCCCGACAGCTCGGATTTCAGGTCTGCCATCAGGTCCTGCAAAAGTATTTGAGGGTTCAGTCCCCAGCTGCTTCTGCAGGGACGGACCAGTTTAGGCAACATGAGGGAGAAAAAAAGGGAGGAGAGCATGGGGATTGGAGACATCTGTGAAAACCCTTGGGGCAGTTTAAAGTCACATATTGGGGGTGGCTCTGAGGAGATCCTGGCTCTGGAGTCCTCTGTGCGGGATTGAGGATGGGGCAAGCGAAGGGGAAGGGACACCCTCGCTCGGGCTGGTGGGGCACCCAGAGTGGGAGGCAGCTGTGACAACTCTGTTTCTCTTGGGGGAGTCATGCCAGGGCACATTGGGGTGCCCCAGCTGTCCACTGCTCCCTGGGCAGGATTCCTTTCAGTGAGGGGCTGATCTCCATGTGGGAGGGGGCAGGATGTGGGCAGAAGGAGGAAGCAATGTGGGATGGAGGCTGCAGTACCCTGCCATAATGAGCCTTGTAAGCCTTCAGGATCTGTTGCCTCTGGGCGTTGCTCCTCTTGGTCACCACCTCAATGATGGCCCCCTCGTCCGTGCCTGCAACGACAGCAGAGCCACACTGTGTCACCATGTCACCCCTGATGATGGGCACATCGCCACCCCCACAAACTGGGTAGGCGGGGAAGGGAGAGCTCCCACAACTCCATCTCTTTATTCCCACTGAGGTTTCCATGGAGCTCCATGTGGGACGGGGTGCATTTTCTGCCCCAGGAGCTGTTGAGTAGCAGCAGAAGGGCCTAAACTCATGGTCCCCACTTACCCAGGCCCTTCATCGCCTTCCTCAGCACCTGCGCGTCCCCATCATCATTGAAGTCTCCCGCAGGCTGCACGGTTCCTTGCAGCTGTGGATGCAGAGGGGTTTAGGTTCATCCTTGAGATGGGAGGAAGGGATGAAGGGATGGAGGGATGGAGGGAGGGAGGGACGGACGGAGAGAAGAAGACATGGAGAGAAGGAGGGATGGAGAAGAGGCACAATGGAGAGAAGGAGAGATGGAGAGAAGGAAGGTGCCACCCAGCAAGCTGAGGCCAAAGCAGGTTCTGTGTTAGTGCAAGCACCTGGGGATCAGCGAGGATCTCCCCGCCACTGTCACCCCTTCCATTAAGGGACAAACCATAGCCAGACCAGCAAAGAGCAGGAAGAAGACAGCAACAGACAGTCCCTGGAGTTTCGGTGTCCGGCCCAGTGTTACACCTGCCCGCCCTAGCACTGGGACGTCTCAGCCTGGGCTGGCCATGTCACTGAGAGACAGAAGAGGAGTCGCT
The DNA here is from genome assembly GCA_013398115.1 of Falcunculus frontatus. NCBI lineage: Eukaryota > Metazoa > Chordata > Aves > Passeriformes > Falcunculus > Falcunculus frontatus. Next base: position 3,016,822 of record VZRV01005702.1, on the reverse strand, counting down.
GAAAAGGTGCCCACTCCTGCTCTGCAGTTCTACCCTCCTGTGTCCTTACAGCTCCAAACACATATCCATCCTCACAGTGTTCATGTAAGGCTCAGGGTGACTTTTCTGCACATCCCAAAGCATCCTTTTGTGGGAGCTCCAGCTGCATGCAGGGTGCTGCTCCCCATAGTGCAGCCATGCCCCGGCCAGCTCTGGGCTATCCCAGGGAACAGGAGTTCTTTGGTGGGCACTGGAGCCAGGGCTGCACGTGATGCATTGCACAGACATGCAGGACCCACTGCCCCAAGGGAGGAAGGCCTCAGAGAGAGGAGGGGGTTAGTGGAGCCCATGGGGAGCAGCCAGCCCTGCCCGGGTTTCGTCCTGCCAACCTCGTACCCCAAAACCAGAGAATGGCATCGAGAGAAGCCAGGGAGCGAGAGGCAGAGCAGAGGTGTGGGGCTGGCCGTGCCCCGTGGCAGAGAGGAGCAGCCAGGGGTCCCAAGCTGGCAGGCAGCACAGAGGGGGTACAGGGGGCTGGGGGTGCTGACCTCTACTTTGACCGCACTAAGCTCCCACATCCGATAGGCCACCTGCGCCGCCTCGGGGAAGAACTCACCTGCAGCACTGCAACGGGAGGGCAAGGACAGGGGACAGTGAGCCATGGGGACCCTGCACCTGCCAGCAGCCCCCCTCACCCTGTCTTGCCCCTCCATGAGGTGTGTTTGGTATCCATTGGGCACAGGGGCAGGAGCCAGGTGCTTGCTGTGGGGCTGGATGGGTGGGAATGGGAGGAAATGTGTGGTGAATCCCAACATCCCCCACCAGAGCATCCTCCCTCCAGGGGTTTGGCCCTGCCCTGCAGAGAGGCCACAGGGCCCCCTGTACCAAACCACTGTCACTGCGGGTGCTGCTGGTCCAGGTGCTCCACCAGGCTCTGACCCAGAGGTTGTACCCAGCACCAAGGGGATGAAGAGGGACAAAGGGGGGTGACAGGTGGTCTTACTCATCGTCCCCTCCGCACAGCTTCAGCAGAGCCTTCTTGTACTCCCCAGAGGTGTCCTCCTGGAAAGGCAGATGGAGACAGAGAACCATGCAGTAGGCAGAGTCAAGGTAGTGCCATGGGATATGCTCATGGAGAGGGGTCTCCCTGAACCTTGTTCTCAGAGATGGACACCCAGCACAGCCCTCCCAGGGGCGCTGGCAGCCTGGGGGAGGCAGCACCAGCAGCTCTTGGAGCGACCCCCAGCACTTACCTTTATCATGTTGTAGAGAGATTTCTCATACTTGGTCCTGAACACCTCCCGGATGTCCAGCATGTCGATCTCGCTGCGGGACACCATGATGCGGATCAGCGTGTTGTCTCTCGTGCCCAGACCCTGCAATGGAGCAACCACCACATCAAGCCTGGGATGCCCAAGCAACCCTGCTCAGCCCAGCACATGTGGGACCCTCTATCTGATTTCTACCCAGCCCCGGGTCTGAAGGAATAACTCCTTTGGAGGGAAGGGCAGAGACCCCTGGTCACGTAAGTCCTGCCTTCATGGACCTGTGTCACCCTGCTCTCCAGCAGCACCCCGTGGCAAGGGGACCCCTCCCCTGGCCAGCTCCCTGCAATGCTGGGGGGGCCCTGTGGGGAAGGGGAAATTCACTCACCTTCATGGCCTTGTAGAGCCTTTCAGCAAAATACTCTGCTGTGCTTCTGATGCATTTCACTGCAGGGGAATTGAGGTGTGAGTGATGCCAGAATCCAGCTTCACCAGTGTCCCCAGTGCCCCCAACCTCTGAGCACCCACACCCCAAGGGAACCACATCCAGCATCCCCACCTGCCCTGAAGGAGTCTCCCTGAGCTCCCTGATACCAGCTACAGCCACAGCCCTGACCCTGCTGCCCCTGGTGCTGAGCCCTCCCAACCAGGAAGGCCAGTGGTGTGTTTTTGCAGGATCCCCGTGCGGGGCTGGCTTACCCACGGCCAACATCAGCTTCTCAAAATCACCAGAGAGCTCCCCCCGGATGCTCCTCTCAATGGGCTTCCCAGCAATCTTCAGATATTCATCAAAGACTGCAGGATGAGAGCAAGGAGATGCCTGGAGAAGCTGCCAAGGTACCTTAGAGCCCACCCTGAGCTTGCAGGTGATGCTCACCCAGGCGGAGATGCTGCCTGCTCCTCCGGCCAAGGATGTAGATGAACTGGGCCTCGTCTGTGCCCCATTTCAGCTCGCCAGCTTCCAGCAGGTCCTTATGGGATGGGGAAGGTGGCACAGCCTGAGTCAGGGTGCTGCCCTTGGCACCCATCCACCTTTTGCAGGACTAAAGCCAGATCGTCCCAGTGCCACCAGCCCCATCCCTGCCCGGATACTGTCACAGTGACCTGCCAGATCTCACCTTGGCATCCTGCTCCACCAGGTCCTCGCTCACCACATCGTCCTCTTCCCTGGCACCCTGTGGGAGAGAGACGGGCTCAGCCCTGCAGGGCACAAGCACCCATCACCTACAGATGCTGGACAGACAGACACACCTGAAGCAGAACAACGAGCATCTTCTTGAAGTGGCCTGACGTGTCTCCAACGATGTCAGCTTCCAGGTCTCTGTCATAGGCTGGTGGAAGAGGAAGGGGTCAGGCCTGGAGAGCTGGATCCCTTCACCTCTGCCCTGCTCATGGCTCAAGAGGGCACAGGGCAGCCCCTGCCCATCCCCCACCCTCACCATCTTTGTAGGCAGCCACCAGGTCATGGATCTCCTGGTTGGTGCGGGAGGCAAGGATCTCAATGAGGCACTTCTCATCGGTGCCGACGCCCTGTGGGAGAGACACAGCCCCATGAGCAGTGGGGCTGGCTAGGGTGTCCTCTGAGGGGCCCTGGGGGGGTGCCCACCCCTTACCGAGATGGCATCTTTGATCTCTTTGGCATCACCATAAGCTGGGGGCCGCATCAGGCTCACGATCAGCCGCTCAAACTTCCCCGTCAGCTCGTACTTCAGGTCTGCAATGAGGTCCTGGTGGAGGGGGAGAAAGGGGCTGGGGGACCCTTTACTCCACAGCATCTCTGAGTGGGTCCAGGGAGCAGTGGGTCCCTGCCTGGGCTGGGTGGTGGCAGCCACAGCCACTCGTGTCTGCAGTGGGGGCACGGACAAAGGAGTGTTCCTGGCTTTACCTTCCCATAGAGGGACTTGTAGGCTTGGCAGATCTCCACCCTCTGCTTGTTGCTTCTGGATGTGATGAGGTCGAGGATGGCCTCCTTGTCACTGCCTGTGGGGACAGCCAGGAGTCATGGACAGCCCGTGGCTGGGCTCACCACAGCCACCCTGCTGTGCCCAAAGCTGCTTTGCAGTTGGGGCTGGGAGGACAGGCAGAGCCAAGCTGGCTCCAGGGAGGAAAGCAAACCAGGAGAGCTTTAGCATACTCAGTCAGCTGAGAGGGGAAGTGATACAGGACACCCAGCCATGCAAGGGTCAACCAAAGGAACGGGGATATCAAGGGTCAGTCTGGAGGAGCAACCATACCAAATCCCTTCATGGCATTGTACAAGGCCTCTGCATCCTGGTTGGCATCAAAGCCCTGGAAATCCTTCACTGAGCCCCTGTAGACCTATGGGAAAGAAGGGGAGAAGGTACAAGGGGAAGGAGCAGCCCCAGTGGGATGGGGGAAGGAGAAGTTGAAGCTGAGTAGGATTGAGGTGAGATCCGTTTTGGCTCAGGCTGCCCAAGGCAAAGCTCAGCCTCAAACATAAACAGCTGTTCCCCTCTGCAGTTGTTTTCTTTCCTGTTTGCTCTCCCTTCCTACAGAGGGAATTAATTTTCCAGTGTCTGTTGCAAGCAAGGAACCGCTCCAGATGCTGAGGATGCCCAGGCTCAGCATGGCCTCCAAGCAAGGAGACAAATTTACAGGCACAAAGTCATCATGGGCTGCTAAGTTGAAAACACGGAGAAAACCAGAGCTGCCAACAGTTTGTCCTGCCCCAGCATGCACCCCCATGGGGCCCAGGCTGATCCGAGGGGTTGGAGCAGAGACCCTGGATATTTGGAAAGCCTTTCCTGAGAGCCTGAGAAATCCTAGGGGTTGGCATGATCCACTTCTATATGCTCTTCTGCCACTTCCAAGCTGCACAACAGGGAGCCCAGGAATGATACCTCCAGAGATCTCAGTAAAAAGGAAGGACCAAAATCCCTCTCCCCAGGTCAGTTTTGCCACGGGGAATTCACCCCAGAGGAGCCTGGAGCCAGACTCTGAATGAGATCAGCACCACACTGGGTGGAAGCAGATGTGAAACCATCCTGGTCCCACATAAGGAACTGGGATACATCCCCACCAGAGGCACAGAGTGGGAAGAACTGAGCAGCAGCATTTCCTTAGTGGTCTTGCTGGGAAACAGGAGGGCTGAGCTGGGGGGCTGTCAGCTGTGTCAGCACCCTGGGAAACTGAGCATCCTCCCTTGGCTCTGCCTGTACCACGTGCCAGCTGATGTGTGCACCTCCCTGGGCTCATCTGCTCAGGATCTGCTGCACGGCTTCTTTAAGATCCTCAGGAGCTGTACAGAGGCCCAGGCCTGCTGCCAGCATGGACATCTAAAGCCAGCATATCCTCGGAGAAGATGGGCATCAATGTCCCTGACCCAGGAAGTGCCTCCAGGAATGAGCCCAAGGAGATGGACTCAGGGCAGCTCCACACCCACCGCTCCCCTGGCTCCCATCCCAGTGCCATGGCACAACAGCTCTGCTGCACATCCCACCCAGCACCTTCAGAAACAAACCAGCCTCTGTCCTCCTATTTCCAGAGATAAACTGGGCACGTCCCACAGGCCCTCCTGGGAGGAGCTGCTGGCATTGGTGTCCCCTGTGGCAGGGACCACGAGGAGATGCTGCCCTTCCAGGGAACGAGGCAGGCACGGGACAGATCGTATTGCAGGTGATTCATCAGGAGAGCTGGATTTAGCCCCACTTCCCGGCAGCTCCCAGACCCTCCTGGCTTGGCACAAGCTGCTGCGCCACACATGCCTTGCAGAGATGGAAATAAATTGCAAGGCAAAGGAGGTGCCTGGAGGCAGCAGGAGTGAACAAGAATGGCTGCAGGGTATTGGGGAGTCAAGATGTTGGCCGTGGTTAAATGAAGAGGAGGAGCAGGGCTGTGTTCCTGCCTGCTGGGGCATCAAAGCATGAGCTGCCTGCCTTGCTGGGGCAAGGGAAACTGAGGCAGGAGCTCAGTGCTGTTCATCACCCCACACTCCCTGCATTCTCTGTGGGAATGAGCTCCAGGGAAGTGTGGGAACATCAGTTAGGATGGAAACAGCATCCTGCCCACTGCATACTCCTCATACCCCCATCCTGCTCTCCATCCTGTTTCAGCTGCCAGGGGCCTCCTGTCTCCCCTCCTCCAGCCTCTGAGTCATTCTGGCCTGTCCGGGACCTCCCAGCTAAAAATAAGCCACACTGGGGCCAGGAGGGTGGAAGCAAAATTCCCAGCGTGGCTTTGCTCTCTCCCACTCTGTGGCTGCTTGGGGTCTGGGACCACCACAGGGGAATGTTCACCTGCACTGTGCCTCAGTTTCCCCACCTACAGCAACCACTGCCTCAGCTGGGCAGGAAGCTTTAGCTAATAAGGCAGGAGGAAATAATTGCTTGATTTCTCTAGGGAATGGAAAGCAGAGCCTGGCCTCAGCAGTGGAGAAGGGAGGCTCTGGCTGGCACTCCTCCCCTGCCAGCAGGCAGGCTGCGCTGAGCCAGCCACAGCTGCCCACCGAGGCAGGGTTTTCCACCCACACTGAGATGTTTTTGTGGCTGCAGGGGAGCACCTGCTCACCCAGCTGCCACACTGCACCAGCCACAGTTTGGAGTGGGAAGTAATCCAGGCTGGGGAGAGGGGAGAGGCCCAAACAGGGCTACACTCCTTGAGGCATGCTCAGGCGGGATTTTTCTCCACCAAAAGCCCAAATCCCCAGTGCAACATCTCTTCTCCTCCCCTTCCCACGGCCCTGCTTCTCTTCCCCATCCCACTGTGGTCCCAAAAGGATTTCTGCTCTTTGCTGTGCCTTCTCCCCAGCCCAGCACTTCCCCCATCTGCATCACATCCAGACAGCACTGGCTGGAGAGGCAGGAATGTAAACAGGCTCTGGGCAGCATGGTGTCCATGCACATCACCACCATCCTTGCTGCTGCTGGAGATACTGCCCCAGCTCTGGGGTCTGCTGTGAGGCACCCCAGGACTCATCCCTGCCGTGTGGAGGTCACCCTTACCTTTCCTTTGGGTGCCATGGCTTCCCAAGCTGGAAATCACTGGAGCGAGGGCAAGGAGGAGCTGTGGAAGGGAATAGAGAGATCAACATGAGCCAAAGCCCCTCTCTGCAGGCGGTTAGTTGAGGGTTTGCTCCCTCCTGGTGTGTGGGTGTGGTGCCCGTGGGATGGAAATCCAGGTGCTGCAGGATGGATTGGGGAGAGGGGCTTTGCTGGCCACCCTGTGGTCACCGAGCCTTTGGTATCTGGCACTGAGGGGACCCCACAGGCCAGGGGCAGCACAGATGGATCCTGCACAGCTTCCTGCCAGTACCAAGAGAAACCACAGGGGAAAAATGTGCTGAATATGTGGAAATGGGCCAAGCATCCTCCGCAGGGCTGGGCCCTCTCGCTGCACCCTGCAATGTCCCTTCTGCTCCCCTGCAGCCCCAAGCGCTGGGGCCATCCCAGCTTTAGCAGCTCCTGGGGACATTCCCTTGTCACACGGTGCTGGGCAGCCCCCACAGGATCCCAGCTCCTTTTATCTGAGTTTCTGTGCAGCGATCAAGGCCACCATCAGTCCCACACATCCTTGGAGACCAGCAAACACAGCTGGGTTTCCAGGGTAACTTGCAGGTTGTTTTCTAAAACCAGCACCATTTATAACTGCAACCCACTGCGGTGTGGGCTCTCCCCACCCTCCCAGAGGAAGTCCCCCAACAGCGCCATTTGCTCCGAGCAAGCTGGTAGAGGGAGAAAAACAGCTGGAAAATGGAGCCCAGCCATGAATGAACCGCTGAGCGTCAGCTGAGGCCAGCCATGAGGCCTGGCCCCGCCTGGCTCGTTCACCCTCCCTCTGAGACACGTTGCAGAAAAATTCACGGCAGAGCAGGGCCACCCTGGGGGATTTCTGACCCCAGAGGAGTTTGGTTTCATGCCATGGAACAAGCAGGAGAAATCACATGAACTTCCCTGGCTTGGCCGGACATCCCTGCAGGAGCACCCATGCGAGGGGAGACCCAGCCCTGCAGCCATCAGTGCAGCTGGGTCCCCTGCTTGGGTACAGGAAGCTTTTAGCACCCACAGGCACCCTGGTTGAGGGGAGAAAGTTATGCAGAAAACCAGAGCTGCTTTCATCTCCCTTTCCCTCTTCACCTAGGGAGGCTGTGAGCCTCACCCCCTTCACATGGCTCCTGGCTGGGGGACAGCCCCCACATGGCCCACACGCAGTGGGGCTGCACTGCGGCCGGGCGCTGGGTAGGTGCCAAGGGATCCCACCCCCGGCACACGCAGCCTGTTAATGCCTCTTTGGAGCCTGTACCTGAAGCTGTGCACCCTCCTGGGAGTGGGGAAATCGAGCATGGCACAGCCCTTCTCCCGCACTCCATGCATGTGGCAGCGGGGCTGAGACCACCCAACTCATCTCGGCAGTGGTGGAGAATCGCCGACCACACCCAGTCCCCGACCTGTCCTTGTAGTGCCCCGTCCCTGTCCCCCCCTGCTGCTGACACCTCCGCAGAGGCCGGGGGAGCAGCCCCGGGAAAATCCCCGGACAAACACCCCACATCCATGGGCAGCAGTGCCCCAGCATGGGGGTACACCTGCCCCCCACCCAGCAATGGAGAAACGTGGGTTATGGGGCTCCCATCAGAAATCCTAAATGATGTGCATAACCCTTGTGGAAGCCTCTGTTTGGCCAGCAATGCACCCCTCCAGCCTCTCCAGAGCCCCCCCCCCGCCCCCCCCAGGTTCGAGATCTGGGGCTGCACCCCAGGAGCCCGACTGCTTGCGGGGCTCCCCCAGCACGGAGGCCACAACACCCAGTGCCCCGCCACCCGCTGTCCTGAAGCAAAGGGAGCTTCCCCGGGTTAAAAAATAGCGGCATCCATGCTCCTGGTGGGGATAAGGACGTCCCCACAGTGTCCTGCCCCACCCCACTGCCAAAAAGCCTTCCAGGCCTTCAGGAGCTCCGAGCCTATGGGCTGTTGTGGGGTGCGTTTACCTGTGCAAACCTAGCTTGCACAAAACCAGGGGGGATCCCCAGCTTGGATCCCAGCTGGAAGGAGGGATGGGTGTTTCCGCAGCCGCCGCAACACCAAAGCACGGATTAAGGCGCATCCCGGCCGGGACACACCCAGCGGGGCCCGCAGCCCCGCCAGCGCCCACCTCGAAAAGCACCCACCGGGCAGCGCAGCCCCCCGGGGGCTTGTCAAAAGGGAAAGATTTCTCATAAAGAGAAAAAACCCCAGCGATTCCCCCTGCAGCCACCCCTTGGAGGGAGCCTCCGCTTGCACAGCTCACTGCCCAACCAGGGCTTTCCACGACTTTCCTCCCCCCAGGCCATTGCGGAAAAAAGTGCCCGGCGCCGCCCGGCCCCACGCCCCGCCGCCCCTTTCCCGCAGCCCGCGGTGCCCCCGGCCCGCAGCGGGCACTGACCGGCAGCGCGGAGCCTCTGGGTGCGCTCGCAGGAGCCGCCGCCGCGCTCGGGGTGTTCTTGTGGCCGAGCGCTCGTCCTTGGCGTGCAGCTGTTTCCTCACGGCGAAACGTCACCGCCCCCGAGTCCCCGCCTGCCATGGCCAGGGCCACATCCCACCCCCGGTGCCACGCCAGACCTCAGCCGGGTGCCCGCGGTGCAGCGGCGCCCGATGTCGCCCGCAGAATCACCCTGCCCTGCTGTAGGGAAAGGGGTCGCCTGGCACAACAGCCCCACTGGTGTGTGCAGGGGCACCGTGCCAGCGGCGGTGACACGCACACTGCCAGGCAATACCGGTGATTGCATTTCAGCTACGGAAATGTCACCCTTTCTGCCCCCCTGCTGTGGTTTCTTGGTCAACGCCAGGCGCAGGGTGCCCCGCTGCCTCCCGGTCCTGCCGCCAGCCACCTCCTCCCGCGCCGAATCACCCCTTCCCTGCTCACGGCTGGGAAATGTCCGTCCCTGACTCTCTGCAGGAGTCGGAGGAGGGAAGAATGGCCGGACGTTGGCCCCCCAGGACCTGCTTAAGGAGGGAGGTGCTGACCAGGGCTCTGCAACGAGCACCCATGGGGCAGGACCCGAGCTGGCACGATGAGCTGGTTTTCTCCCCAACCTTCTCTTCCCGTGCTGCGGACACGGATGAGATGCAGGCCGAGTCTCTCCAGGATGCTCCTGGCGGGCTGTACCTTTGTTTGCAGTGCCCCGAGGCCGTTTCCTTCTTCCTCACCCACATTTAACCCGGCTCCTTCTTTGCCCAGCCAGCACAGAAGCCACAGCAGGGCTGGAGGAGCTGGCGGGGCTTCCCAGGAGCCACGGGCAGTGGTGTCTGACACTAGCAAGAGCATATAAACCCGAGGGACCCCTGGAGATGCTGAAGGCTGCTGATGTGTAACCTCTCAGGCATCCCAGCCCTGGTGGTACCCACTGGCTTGAGCATCTCTCTGGGGCTGCAAGGCAGCTGAGCTGCTCAGCCCTGCTTGTCCTGGGCAGCACGGACCCCAGGCTGGGTGTGACATATCCCATGAATGGCATGCAGCCATAGGGCTGTGCTCCCCTGGAGGCAGCCTGGGAGGGTGAGACCCTCACTGCCAGCTAGCATTGGCTGCTCCTTCCTACCCTGTTTTTCCCTCATGGCAGTGTTCCCTTGGGCTGGCGTTGGTATCTGGAGACCTCGCTCATGTGAAATGGCGTGGGTGACAAGCAGGGCTTTGTTCACCCTGTGCTGCAGTGTGGGACAACAGCCCTGCTCTGCTCCTGGTGCCCCTGGCTGTGCCATGGTATGCTGAACCCCCCTGCCCCAGAGGTGCTCACAGTGCCCAGCAGCTCACAGGGTGCTCTAGATATGGGGCTGCCCCATAGAGCCAGGACAAGGCAGCCTTGGGGTTAGAGTGCACATCTATGCTTTAGATGCTCTGGATCCTTCCTTGCTTTGCTCCTGCATGGTTCCTGCTCCCTTCCTCTGCTCCTTGCAAGCTGAAAGGCAGAGGATGGGCTGAGCCCCAGCCTGAGAGGTTTTTGTCACCAAGTACTGTAAGCAGACTCAGTCTGAGCACTATCTACAATAAAATCAAAGTTAGCTCTTCACCCCAAAACACCATCTCCCAACCTCTCCTCAGAGCCTGGACTTGGTCTTCTTCTCCCAGGATGCTGATGACCAACCAGGTCACCTCCTTCATGGCCTCTCCTTGCCAGGAGCAGCCCTGCAGAAAAGCCCTGCTGCTGCCCAAGGACACTCGTGTGCCTTACTGGCCCCAAGCAGCCTCACCTGGGACCCCCAGCCACACAGCCCTGTGCTCTCATTTAAGTCCAGCCCTGGATCAACCACAGCCCCTGCTTGCACTCTGCTGCTCAGCCCTGTGAGCTGCACCCCAGGAATGCCCAAATACCAGGGAGGTGCAAGCAGCCTCAGGACTTTGCTTCGGGGAGTTACAGCTGGACGTGTTGCTGCAACCATCCCATGGAGCTGGGTCTGTGCTCCTCTGCCTTGCTGCTGCAGTCCATTTTGTGACCTGTTTACCTCCCTCTGTGTTCCCCAGGGGCAGCTGGGGCCGGTCCTAGCTGTAAGTGCACGCCCCTAAACCCCAACCCAGCTCTTCTCAGCCTGCATTTCCTCCAAGACCAGCTCCACTGATGGAGATGTGGGTCCTGGTGTGAGGGAGCAGGGACAGAGGGAAGGGGTTCCGTCTTCCACCTGCCCAGGCAGCTTGGAAAAGTGAGTTAAACTCCCTCAATAATGCCTCTGAGCCTATTAGCATTGCAGGCTGTGTGTATGATTTGGAAGGCGTTGTGGGAAAAATATTTCTGCATAGATTTCCCATTGTGCAGCCCGGAGCGGTGGTCAGCGGGGGGAGGGCCAGGGCGCTCCCAAAAGGGATTTAAGGGGAGAGTGTAAGGGGGGCTTGCCTGGTGCTCGTCGTCCCCACCAGCTCGCCGCTGGAGCGGTTTGCCCCAAGGATGGCCGGGGTGAGTAGTTTGTTTGCAGGAGAAGGGAAAATCACCAGGGCGAGGTGCCCTGGGCAGGACTGGGGTTGTGCAGCGGGTGGGTGCTGCTGGGGGGGCGGGAGGGCAGCGGCTCCTCACCCCCAGGGGACAGCATTTGTCCCCCAGATCGGAGCTCCCTGTGCCAGAAAGAGCACCTCATCCTGCGGGTCTGGGTGCCGGGCGGGGTTGTCCCTGTCCCCTCCAGTTCCACGCTACAGCAGGGATCACATGTCCCCTGTGCCACGGGGATGTGCCGCTGCACAGGGGTTCCAGCCAGCTCCTGGCCATGTAAGTAGCAGGTTATGGAATTTGGAGCGTGTGGCACGGATTTTGCTTTGCTGTGGGGTAACCTGGAGGTCCTGGCAGCACTGTGGGATGTGAAGGCAGGTTCTCCAGTCCTGAGGCTCCTGGGAAAGGGTGTGCAGGATGCAGGAAGGCACACAAATCCCAGGCGTGCCATACCAAGCACCCCCTTCCCCCAAGCACAGATTTGTCACACAATTTGTGGTTTCTGCCCGGCTGACATCCCCACTGGTGCCCCCAGCAAGCCCCAGCATCACTGCACAGGCTGATGGCCCAGGGGATCCAGTCTCCACCTGGGCTGTGTCATTGACCCACAGTTACAGGTGCTGTGGGAGCATCTCCAGCTGAGTGGGTGGGTCCTTCCTGGTGCACTTCAAGGCAACTTCCAGGAGCAGAGCATCTCCCATCCCTCCTTCTCTGGCATGGTTTCTGCATTTCAAATAGTTTCAGTGTCAAAGCTGGGATAATCCTGGCTGTGTGTCCCTGCTGGGGAGGCTGCTGGAGCAACAGGAGCTGGCAGGGGGACAAGCAGGTGTCCTTGTCCTCTCTCACAAATTGGACAGAGCCAAACAAACCCCCGTCATGCATAGCTCCACTTGTCACTGGGGATGAGAGAGCAGCACAGCTGCTTTAGCCCCATCTTGCTCCAAAATGGGCTGTTTTTCTGGCAGAGACAGAGAACAGGCAGCACCCACTGAGTGCAGAAGCGCTGTGTGAATGGTGGGAGCTGCAAGCAAACCATTGAGGCTGGGTTTGTGTCACATCCCCAGGGTGGTCAGTGCCCATGGGGCAGCAGTGTCCTCACACCTGCTGCTTTTCTCTCCCGCAGATGCAGTGCTGGGGCCACCTACGCTCTGTGCTGAAGCTGCTTTCCCGCAGAAAACGAGTCCCAGCCAGTTCAGAGGGCTCCAGCCTCCGCCGCTGCCTCTCCACCACGGATCTGGTTGCCCTGGGAGTGGGCAGCACGCTGGGGGCTGGTGTCTACGTCCTGGCAGGGGATGTGGCCAAGACCAGCTCTGGCCCGAGCATCGTCCTTTCTTTCCTGATTGCAGCTGTGGTGTCTGCCCTGGCAGGGCTGTGTTACGCCGAGTTTGGGGCCCGTGTGCCCCTGGCTGGCTCTGCCTATCTCTACAGCTATGTGACAGTGGGCGAGCTCTGGGCCTTCTACGCTGGGTGGAACCTGCTGCTCTCCTACATCATCGGTATAAGGCCCTCTCGATCCCTCCCACCACTGGTGGCTTTGCTGGGTGTCCTTTGAGACCTCCCAGAATCACCAGAACACAGCCATCACCTCTCCCCAGGTACTGCCAGCGTTGCCCGGGCCTGGAGCGCTACCTTTGACCAGCTCATCGGCAAGAAGATGGGGAGGTTTTTGGGTGCTCATGCAGCCATGAGCTCTGTGGGGCTGGCAGAGCACCCAGATGCCTTTGCCGCTGGCCTGGTGGTCCTGCTGGCAGGTAGGTGCCTCCTCCCTCAGGTACAATGAGCTCCTCACCCCACCGTGGGCTCTTCAGGATGGTGCTGACCCCATCTGAGACTTTGCCATTTCCCTGAGCAAAGAATGGGGAATAGAAAGGGAATCTGGGGAAATCTGCAAGTTGTCCTGAATTTACCACTGCCCCCTCTTTTCCACCCTCCCCAGTAATTTCTACCCTGGAGTCATCCAGGGGGCTCATCCAGTTTTGATTTTTTATTCTCCAGGGCTTCTTTCCTTTGGAGTGAAGGAGTCCACCATGGTCAACACAGCCTTCACAGCTCTCAACGTGCTCGTCCTGCTCTTTGTCACCGTGAGCGGCTTCATCAAAGGTGACATGAGCAACTGGAAGCTCAGGGAGGATGACCTGCCACGGGCAGCTGCCCACGAGACTGGGTATGAGGGCCTTCACTCTCCCTGTGCTGCCTTCAGAGCGGGATGGGGAGTCAACCCCCAGTGCTTTATCCCAGGAAATCTCACTTTCTCCCTTTCTCCCTGTTGGCAGTGTGTCAAAGAGCCAAAGTCCTAAGCTGTGCTGGGTTGATGCTGAGGGCTGAGCAGGCTGGATGGACTGTTCAGCCTGACCCCAGCCTGGCGTCCCATTGCACTGACCCCCCTGCCCTGCCTGTCCCTTCCTCCTTCTCTCAGGAACCAGTCCCTGGCTGACAACATGACCAGTGCCTTTGGGGTGGGAGGCTTCATGCCCTATGGTTTCACTGGGACCTTGGCTGGAGCCTCTGCCTGTTTCTATGCCTTTGTTGGATTTGACTGCATTGCTACCACAGGTAAGTGAGGTGGGGGTGCTGCTGGTGGGACCCTCCCTGCAGGCTGGGGGCTGTGGCAGTGACTGTCCTCACAGCCCCAGGAACTGGTGTAAGGCTAGGAAATGGGCACATTCCCAGCTCTGTGCTACAGCCACCCTCTCCTGCCCATGCTAAGAGTCCGTGTGGAATGTCTGGGCTAATCCTGAAGCAGAGACATTTTCTATCCCAATATGCCTGGGGCCCAGGATGTCCAGTGGTCCTTGCTAGAAGGTCTCTGTGTCCTCTCTTGTGGGGACATAGGATCTGCTCTCCAGCCTGAGCTGGGCTTTTACCATGCCATGCACATTAAATGAGCATCTGTTCCTACAGCTGAGCTTGTCCTCCCCAGGGGAAGAAGTGAGGGACCCGCAGAGATCCATCCCCATGGGCATCATCCTCTCCCTCCTCATCTGCTTCCTGGCGTACTCCGGGGTGTCTGCTGCCCTCACCCTGATGATGCCCTACTACCTCCTAGACACCATGAGCCCACTGCCAGTGGCTTTTGAGTACATTGGCTGGAGCAGCGCAAAGCACGCCGTGGCTGTGGGGTCACTGTGTGCCCTGACCACCAGGTGAGGGGCGTCCTCTGATGGCAGTTTTGTGGTTCAGAGCAAGGTACTGGAGCTGTAACACATCCAGGAGATACCCCCAACCCCTTCCTCCTGAATTCCTCCTTGCCTTTCCTGCTTGGCCAAAATCCCTTCCACACAAACCCTGTTGCTCCCACCCTGGCCCTTCCTGATCAGGGAGAGCAGCCAAACCCCTTGATGTGACACTGGAGGAAGTGGTCAGGTGACACCATGTCCACGAGAGTGGGCTGGGGTGTTCTGGCATGCACAGGGCTCCTGGTGACTGCAGACATCTCTTCCCTGATAATGTCCCTCATCTGGTGGTGAGGAAGGTGATGATCTTATCAGAATGGTCTTGAGAAGGTCATGGAACATACAGATGAATGGGAGTTCCCTTGGGAGCAAAAGGTGGGATGACACCCCCTGGATTCCTCCCCTCTTCTCCCCCATCTCCTCCCCTCTCTCGTGCAGCCTCCTGGGCTCCATGTTCCCCGTGCCACGGATCCTGTATGCAATGGCTCGAGACGGGCTCCTCTTCAAACCTCTGGCCAAAGTTAGTCGGCGTCAGTGCCCGGTGGTGGCAACTCTGGTGTCCGGGGGAGTGGCAGGTGGGTGAGTGCTTGGGTTACCCTTAGCTGTGAGCAGGGCTTGGTGGGTGTCCTCTTTCCCTCTTGCTTGCCTGCAGCTGTTGGAGCAATGTCTCTCCACCCAGAGATAGATCTCCTCACAGTGGGCCAGGACCATTTGGCCTCGATGGTGTCCCAGACACTGGTTCAGCCTCTCTGCACTGCCAGGCAGGAGGTGACCAGATGCTTTGTACTAGTGACCAAAGCATCATCAGTTCATTGAGGTTCTGGTGCAGTGGGTCTCAGGGGGATGTGGAGAGGTCAGGACAGCATGACTGAGGTGGGCACATCAGCACTGCCAGCTCTGCTGGGAGGCTGAAAAGGCTTCTCTCCCCACAGCTCTCCTGGCCCTTCTCTTTGACCTGAAAGCCCTGGTGGACACCATGTCCATTGGCACACTGCTGGCCTACTCCATGGTGGCTGGCTGTGTGCTGCTGCTCAGGTGAGACTGCTGGGGACAGGGAACAGGACTCACCCAGCTTCTGATGTGGGCCATGCCTGGGACAAGGCTCTGGCCTGGGTGCTCTGCAGGTGCAGGTTTATGTGCAGTGACATCCAATGTCTGCTCCTCAGGTATCGGCCTGAACCCAGCCCTTGGGACACTTCTGCAGGGAAGGGCCCAGCTGTGCAGCTCTGGTGGGACCACCTGGTCCGGCCGCCCCCTCATCCCACCCCTCACTCCTCTGCTGTGGTGGTCTGGGCTCTGACAGCTGTAGGTGTGTCTGGGAATGATGGATGGGCTCCACGGGGAGCTGGCATGGGAGGACCTGTGGGGGACATCCCTGCTGTGGCAAGGGCTGGCAGGTTCCTGCCCAGTGAAAACCCCCCAGCAGCAGATGTAGGGGCTGCCTGGCTCCTTCCTGCCCTCACCCCACTGCCACACAGCTGGCTGCCCCAACGGGGCCTCAGGAAACCTCCTGCTCCCTCTGCTTCCCCGACTGGAGAGAAAAGCTAAACCCACCATGAGAAGCCACCCAGCTGTGTCCCCTGGTTGTCCTTTGTCCCACCATGGCAGCCTGGGAGAGGGATGGGCTCAGCCCAGGGAAGCTGCCCTGACACTGTGGTCCCTCTGCAGCTGCCCTGGCCTGTGCCCTGAGCTGGGTGAGCACTGCTGGGCTGCCCTGCCTGCGGGCTGGGGGTGCCTGGTGCATCACAACTCTGGCCCTGCCTCTCCTGGGGATCCTGGTGGCAGCTCTTCTCATCTGGAGGCAGCCCCAGAGCCGGGACAAAGCATCCTTCATGGTGAGCACCCAGCCCAGCCCGTGGGATGTGCCCAGGGAGAAGGACCTGGGGCACTGAGAGCAGGCAAGTGCTGCAGTCCTGTGGGGAAAGGGTGGCATTGGGGGGCGTTCCCTCAGTTTTAGGTCAGGCACATCTTTGCTGCATCCACATTAATAAGGTACTGCTGGAGGCAGCATGTAGCTCGTGGGGTTTTCCATAGGGACCATGAGGGTTCTTCCCCCCATGACCTGAGGGCTGAAGGGGCCTGTCCCAGCTGAGGCCAGTGCCTGCTGGGGAATCAGAGCTGCTCTTCAGTAAAAAGATACCTGGCCTTAACACCCTGGCTTAGTTTTGCAAGTGCTTTGCTGCCTCCCACCTCAAATCCTGCAGTACCTCCTGCCCCAGGGCAGGACCTGTCAACAAAAACACCCTCCACATCCTTCTCCAGCAGAGGCTGCAGTCCCAGCTTGGATCTCTGAGCCTCACAGCCAGGCTGGGCTTCCCCTAGCGGGCAACTAGCCAAAGCAGCAAAGAGCTGAATTGAGCTGTGGAATTAACCCTTGTGCTCCCTGCAGGTTCCCTGCCTGCCGTTCCTGCCTCTCCTCAGCATCTCCATCAATACTGTGCTGATGGCCCGGCTCAGCGCGGCCGCCTGGCAGCGGTACCTGCTCTGGATGGCTGTGGGTAAGCACGGCCACTCATGAGGTCCCAGAGCTGGTAACAGCCCCTCTGGGTGGAGCTCTGGTGGTTTGAGAGCCTGTGGCACTAATGCTGCTCTGAACAGTGGTGGGGAGGGAGGAGATGCTGACCTTTGATGTCCAGGGGTGGTGGGAGCACCATGTCCTCTGATATATGGCCCAAAGGAAGGGGCGAGCACTTGGTGGTTGGGAGGGGAAGGAAGAGAAACACTCCATACACACCCTATTCTGCCCTTTCCCAGGTTTCCTCATTTACTTTGGCTATGGGATCTGGCACAGCACTGAGAGCCATCGGCCTGAAGGGACAGGTCCCCAGGAGCTGCCGGGAAGCAGAACCTGGGAGGTGGCCCTGGAGCCCTGTGGGACTGCCCTGTGCCCATCTGCTCCGGGGCAGTAAAAGGAGATGGCTCGTCCCTGAGTGCCTGGCTCCCTCCATCCTGTCCCCAGGGGGCAAGGAAGCCCTTTGGGCTGTAGGTCCTGTTCCACAGAGGGGGCCAGCCCTGCCAGAGCTGCAGGAGTTGCTTCCCCGAGTCTGGTGAACCTCCCTGAGCAACCCAAATCCTCACAGTGCGCCCCTGCAGAGGGAGTTTGGAGAGGATAAAGCACATAAGTGTGTTTGCTGCTGTTACTGGGTTGTGGTTTTGGTGTTTTTCCTTTGAAACATTTCCCTGCAGCCCCCCACAGCCCCCTTGCCCTTGCCCACCCTGGTGCCTCAGCTGCTCACAATGGGGCGGAGGCTTCTCATGCTGCTCTGACCCTCCATTTTGCCTGGGCACCCATGCTGAGCTGACCTATCATTCTCCCCATGACTGCCAAGGTACTGCCTGGTCCAGGCTTTTCCCTCCTTAACGTGGGCAAGTCCTTTTCTGCACTCATTTGTTCCTCCTCCTCAGTTCCCAGTGTCCCCTTTCCCAGAGCCGGGCACATTCCTCCAAGTCCCACGCAGGATCTGCCTTTGGGGCAGTGGGACATGGTACCAGGTGTCCAGAGCAGGATGCCAGACCACACCGGCCTCATATCCCTTTGTCCAGAAATCCTGATCTCTTCAGCCACAACCAGGCAGGATTTGCTGGGGCACCGCCTGCTTTGGTGCTACAGTGCCTGGGGGATGTGGGGATGATGTGCAGAACAGAGGGTGCCCCGGGAGGACATGGTTCTGACACAACAGGCACCCCCATTTCCGCCTCTGGTCACCCCATGGAGGTGTGTGGGTAAGAGCTGGACCCCACATCCACGTTGCCTTCCTGGCTGCCCATTCAGCTGCTCTGTTCCTGATAAGGGTCAGCACAAAGGACGGAAGTGGCTTTTGCAGTGGCCCTGATGCCTCGGCAAGGCTGGGAGGGTCCAGGTCTGCCCTGAGCTGGGAGCCCATTGAAATGAATGAAAAGAGGGAAGGAGAAGGAAAATGGGGATTGGCCTTAAGGGCCTCATCTGGAGCCACCCTCCTTCTTTGTGGTGCCTGCTCCCACCCTTCCCCTTCTTCCCACTGTATGGGGTGTGGAACACACAGCCCCACTCTGGGATGCTCCTGCACCATTCCCCCAAACCACTGACATGGGATTCCTGAGGCTGCTGCTTCTTACAGATTTGTAATCGTTACAGCCAGCAGCATGTTGGCTGGTGCACACACACACGCACACACACACAGACACATGGACAGCCCTGGCTAAACAGCCCTGGGGAGGGGACAGGCCTGTGACAGCTCCGGAGCAGTGACTCCCACCACACCCAGGGGAAAGTGCTTGTGTGCTTCCAGCCCTGACCCACAGCCATGCTGGCAGCATCTTCCCCGATGGGGATGCACTGGCTCGAGCAGAGGGATGTGACCTGCCAAAGCCTGATACCCCCTGGGAGCATGTTCTGCTCCCTGAATGTGCAGCTCCAGCCTCTGTCCAGCTTTTGGGGGAGAAGATGGGACTGGTGGTGCTGCTGATGGGCAGTGGGGACAAGGAGGGTTTGGGGTCTTCGTGGCAGTGAGCTGGGACATGCCTGGGCTGCAGGAGCAGTACCTGGGAGACATTTGCTGAAGGAGGAGGAGGTGATGAGAATAGGAGGGCATGGGTGGGAGCCCTGCCCGGTGAGGTTAACACCATGTCCCCAGTGCCCTCCTCATCCTCCCAGTGCTTGTCCCCATCCTGTCCTAGTGGCCTCCTCATCGTCCTCACGCCCTGGGCAGCACTGGTGCTGTTTATACTCAGAGCCAAACGCTGGGTCAGATCCAGCCCAATGCAAGTCTGCGTGCCCTGGCTGATCCCTTTCACCCCCAGACAGCCTCTCACCAGAGGAAGGGCTGCAGGGACTGCATGGCTGGGTGGCCAGGGTCCCTCTGCAGCCCCACACGGGCTGAGGAAATGCAAGTGTAAGTGTCCCGTGAAATGCTCCATCACTCCGGTCCATGAGGTGCCCCGAGGGCTCGGCCAGCCCGGGGCCCTGCCCCGACTGGGGGGCACTTGTGAGAGCAGCCCTGGGCTCTCAGGGCCGGAGGGGAGCCCCGGCAGTCCCCCGGCAGTCCCCCGGCAGTCCGCGGTGCCGTCGGTGCTACGTGGCGATGAGGGACACCTCGCCGGCAGCCATGGGGAAGGGGCTGCCGTCCCCCGCGTTGAGCACACGGTACAGCAGCTCCTCCTTCTCCCGGCGAGCCTGATCCCGCAGCTGCGCCTCCTTGTCCAGAGCCCCGCGGGCGGCCTGGAGCTCCTCGGACAGCTGCCTGCGGGCAGAGGGCACGGGCTGCCGGGGACACGGGGCAGAGCGCCCGCCAGCCCCTCTGCTCCCCGCAAAGCACCCGGTGGCACTACAAGCTGCGATGTGTTCCCGCAGTGCCACCTGTCCCCCCATCGGAGATGCCACCTGTGCACAGGGTGGGTGGGACCAGCACTTACCTCGCCATGACCAAGTGATTCTGGGTGCGAACTTGCAGGTCCTCGTTCTCCTGCTGGAGGGTTTTCACCTTCTCCTCCAGCAGAAGGTTCCTCTCCTCCTGGAAGAGGGGCATGACGGTGAGGAGGGGGCTGGGAAACACCTCCAAAGCCCCTGCCACCCCATGTTGGTGAAATGTTGGCCTGGTGGCACTGCTCCTGCACCCCCTCCCCATGCCAAGAGAGGAAACAGGCTCTATCCACCTTTGCTCCAGCTGCAGTTTCTGGGCAGAATTTAGGTGGGTAGAAGAGCTGAAAAGAGGAAAGCCCACCTGTGACACCCCACCCCCCTTTCAACCCACCACAGTCTCCAGGTGCAGCAGCTTCTTGTCCAGGCTGTGGATGTGTTCGTTCTTCATCTCAATGACGAAGTGCAGGCTCTCCAGCTCCTGCTCCCAGAAGGGGCTGGGGCTCCCGTGCTCCTGCAGGGCCATCACTTGTGTTCAAGGGACCTCAACACCTCTCCAGGACAGGCTTTGCTCCCCCCTTCAGCTGTCCTGTGCTCCCCCCTGGCTCCAGCCCCACCCTGCCATCAGAGAAGCCCCATAGCTTTGGGTCAGCACCCCATAGCAGGTCTCCTCCCTGACACCCCTCCCTGCACCTGGATGTGCTTCTTGTAGTCTGTTCTCAAGAGTGACTCCTCCACCCGCTTCATCCTGTCCTGGAAGGATTTCAGCTGGGAATTCAGTGCCTGAATTGTCTCCTAGGAGAACCAGGGAAAAAGCAGAATAAGAAGGTATCTGGGATTTCTTTCTGAGCCTTGGGACTGCTGGGCTGTGGTACACAAATAACCCCAGGGCTGGAGGAGCTGGTGTGGTCCCTGAGCACACCAGGAACTGAGGTGGCCACTGAGGAATGTGGGGCACCTTGGCAGAACCAGCAGATGGTCCTCAAGCCCTCCACAAGCCCCTCCTCCCCAGGGATTTCTCTGCAGGTACCTGTAAGGCCGCCTCAGATCTGTGGTGGGACTCTGCCAGCAGCAGCTTCTCCTGCTCGTGTGCTCTCTGGAGCTCTGTGGGGGAACATGAGATAAGTGTCACCAGTGTGGGGACACTGGGGCAGCAGGCCCCACCTGAGCCCCACAGTGCTGGAGAGCAAGGGACAGCATCCTCATGACCCCACAGGCAGCCAAAGGTGCACTGGCAGTGGCGAGGAGAGGGGAGGGGGGCTGCAGGGAGCCCTGCTGCCCTGGCACACACCTTGCAGGGTTTCTGTGTGCTCTCTCCTCAGGGCATCAAACTGCTCCTTCAGCTCCAGCTCTTTTCCCTTTTCCACCTGGGAAGCAGTCAGATGAGAAATCTCAGTGTAGGGGATGCTGAGCTTCACTGCTTTGGGCTTCCTCACCCTTTCCTAAGCCTGTCCTTCTCCCAAAAATGGGAGACCCCAGCCCAGCATGTGCCAGGTCCATGATCACTGCCTGGGAAGTCCTGGCTGGTGACACTCTCCATGCCCAGCTGCTGCCTCCAGCAGCACCAGCCTTTCCAACTGACCTGGATCTCAGTGTCCTGGGAGATGCTCGCAGTGCCTGCCTGGCCAGCATCCCGCAGCCGCTCCTCCTCCTGGCCTTGGAGGAATCTCGCGCTGTCCGTCCACCCTGGCAGTGCTGCCTTCTCCCCATCCTCAGGAAGCAGGGAGGCATTGGCTGCAAGACAAACACAGCTGAAACAGCACTGGCTGCCTCCTGCTGTCTGGGCTGCCTGCACATCCTGGACAGCTGAACCGGCCAATGGGATGGGCTGGGTTCAGCCCTGCCCTCTTCCCACTGGAGAAATACCTCCCTCCGTCTCACTGGTCCAAATTAGCACTGATTGGGATGGTACTTTCAGGCTTAGAGAGGACACAGAGCTTGTCAGCTCACCTGTTCTGGGGATGACCTGTGTGGCTAAGAGGATGGGATGCCATTGGCTCTAGGATGCCATTGACCCATCATCTCTGGGATGCCATTGTCTCTGGAATGCCCTCTTTGCCCTCCTGCACCAGCATGCACCTACATCATCCCCATCCTCCCTGGTGCCATGCTGGGGTCTGCCCACTGCTTCCTTAATATCATTCTGAGAAAGCACATCGAGGGAAAACCCATTTTTTCCTCACCGTTCTCTGTCTTCAAGGCTGAGAGCTCCTGGGAAGCCGGACCCCTCTGCTGCTGGGCTTTTAGCTGTCTCTGGCAGAGAGAGAGAGGGCTGGAGCAGGGGGGAACAGAGAGGGGCAGGTGGCTGCAGGCAGAGAACACCCTGCACTGAGCCCGCATCAGCTCTGCTAAAACACAGGTTCTCGGGGAGCAGTGGTGCCTCCCCAGCCCCCTGCCCTCTCCCAGCCCTGAGCACCCATGGGTGTGCATGTGCCGCCCATCAGGTGGCCTCAAGCTCACACCACTTCCCTGCATCCCAGACACTTCACCACGTAGCATTCAGCTGGAAAACCCAGGGGGTGCTCACAACATCCCCCTGACAGGGTGCTGCTGCAAAATAGGCTCCAGCAGCAAAACATTTGGTGGGGGAGAGCAGGCAGCACTTGGCAGGGCTCCAGCTTCGGCACTCCCTTGCCACCCTCCTCCTGTCCTGGGATGCTCAGGTCTACCTGGTCCCTGGCACCTTGCAGCTCCCCAAACACATGCCTCTGCCAGGGCCTTACACAGATGGGCTTTGACACAGCTGGAGCAGGAGTGAGAAATGAAAAATAACCATAAATCAGAGGCAATACAGCCCCTGTGCAGGGCTGGCAGCAGGCGAGAGCTGGCGGCGGCCAAGCAATGACCTCAGGAGCGCAGGAATGTGCTGCACAGCCCCGCACTCCCGCACGCTCCCACTGCTGCCACGGGGCTGAGATAACCCAGAGCCGGGAGCTGCCTCCAGCAACACAGCTCCGTGGGATGCCTTCCAGCCCTGCATGGGTTTAATTTAGGCACTTGGAGGGGAGAAGAAAAAAAAAAAAAGGAGTGTATATATTTTTATCAGTTGCTGAAAGATAGAAGCAAAGCTCGCAGGCTCTCACAGCTCGGCCTCGCTGGCGCAGGGCAAATCTGGTCTCTGATGCCCATCACCGAGTTGTGCTTCTGGGCAGGGCATAGATGCACCAGGGGCGAGAAAATTCACCTGCAGACACGTTGCTGCTCTCCAGCCTCCGGCAGAGCTGCCCCTAAAAATACCGCTCCCTGAGGAAAGCAGCCGTGGTGCCCGCGGGGAGCCGGGGACCCGCTGTGCCGGCTGCTTCCCGGCTCGGCCCTGCGCACAGTGGCGCGGCCAAATACAGCCCGGATTAGGGAGCCTGGCTTGGGAAAAAAGCAAGGGAAAGCAAACAGGCGTCCCTGTCTCCGCCTCCCCTGCAGCCCCCCTTCTGGAGCTGGAGGGAGGCGCAGTTCCAGAGCGCAGGAGAACTCCAAGCCTCTGGGAAGCCACGGCTTTATCTTCCCTTCTATGGCATGAGCAGCCGCGGCGTTGATCGTGGCCCGGGCGAGGGGGCGAGGAGGCACCCGGCAGTCAGAGTTCACAGGGCTTGTTCTCCTGCTCCATACAGCTCACCCTGGAAGCGTGGAGTGCCCTGAGGTGCTGCTGAACCCTGGCACACTTCACTGCAGAGGGTCCCCAGGGATCCCCGCCTGTCCCCTGACACACCTCATGACATTGTGCATCTCCCTGACATTTGACGTACCCGTGTCCTGTGATGGGTTTTGAAGTCCAGGGATAGGGGGCAAGGGGAGAGATGAATGAGACAGTGGAGGCTCTGCAATCCTGAGGGCATCATAGAAGTCCCAAAAAGCCTCCTCCCCTCACCCCTCACCCCATATTCCCCCCTTTTTTTCCACTGCAACAAAGCAAGGGCTCTGTAAGAGGACCCCCCAAGATAAGGGGGTGTCACAGACCTCGAGGGTTTTGGATGATCTCAGCAGATCTGAGAGCAGGATGCTGTTACCACCTCCAGGAGGGACCCCAAACCCTCAAACCAAACCACCTCTGAGGCATGTGTCCTGCTCACTGGCAAAAGTGATGCCCAAGGACAGAGAGCCCAGGGCTGGTCACTGCCATAGCACAGGCAATGTCCCCAGCACAGACCCAGGGAATCCTCACCTTTCCCTCACATCCCAAATCCAGTGGGACGGGGCCTCATAGCCCCTCAGCCTCTAAAGGAAGATGATTTGAGACACCTGCACTGAACTCAGAAATAGCTGAAGTGAGCAACAGGTTCACCAGCATCAACAGGCAAATCTAAATACATGCCCTGAGGCTATGAGTGAGGCACCTTCCTACCTCTAGGAGAAATTAAAAGTGTCTAGAGCTAATTTTAGTCATAAGCGCTCAATTGTCCTTTGGGATAAAAGCTCCACCTCTGGGGTGAAAAGCAAAATTTGGCTGAAAGCTCTGAAATATGGAGGGACTTTCCACTGCCACTTCCAGAGCAGCTTTGTGGCACCCGAGCCTCTGCTATCGCCTGGTACATTTTGGAGAGCTGGAAAAACATCCTGGAATCCACTGTGTGTGGAAGGAGCAGGTTGGGAATTGCTCCAGCTGGAACAGCTTTGGCCAGGGGAAGAAGCAGCCTGATACATCCTGCAGGTGGGGGCCATCCACAGTGTAGCTTATCCAGTAAAGTCTTGGAAACCTCTGCTAAAAATACCTTCCAGCTATGAAAAAACCGAAAGTATCTACATTCTTAAAACTAAATATTTCTAATAGTCTGCAGCAGAACTGTTTATAGATGGATTAATAGGGATTTCCAACAGGACCTGAGTCATCTCCAAGGGTGCTGGGGCGGGGAGCACCAGTGCAGAGCAGCCGGCACAGTGTGGGCAGCCGAGGTGGCTGCAGCCTCTGCTTCAGCTCTTAGCATGAGGTGGGGTTTTGGACTGTATTTTTCTTCCTCTTTTCCTGTTTTACAAGTACATTAAGCAATTCAACCATGCAACCTTGCAAAGGAAATCACAAAGAGGCAGGAAATGAGTATTTAAATCCTGACTGCTCCTGGGGAGGAGGTTTTGCTTTGTGGCTGTGGAGAAGGGGGCCAGGATTTGGTCCATGACTGTAACACCTCCCAGGACCTGCAGCAGATGCTCAGTGCTGCCAGAGCAATGTTGGCACAGGTCTGCGGGACCTGTCTTTAACCCTGCTGCTGTCTTTTCCTCCAGTGACGGTGATGGTTGTGTTAGGAGGTGATTATCACCTCTCCTACAGTCAGATCTGTGCCGCAGACTGTAGGCAAACACTTCACACTGTTGACAGCCCCGAGTTTTGCATTCTGACCCTTCCCTGACTCCTGGTGCTACGTACAGTTCCTAGCTCTTCCAAATAAATTCACCCCAGCCCTGGAAGGCGGCCAAGCCTCAGCCCTGATCTTTTGGGAAGGCAGCTTGGCCTCTCTCACGCCAGGAGTATGATCAAAGCATGAGCGGTGACCGTGAGTGGCCAAGCAGGGGTGGATGGAGCTGAAAGGGAAGGAAACCCCAGGGACAGCGCCCGCAGCTCAGGGCTGGGCTCTCTCTGTGCCTCCCTTATCACCACGCTGCTCGCAGACTGGTGCCAGGGAAGGATGAGGCTGCCAAGGCGCCTCCCCCGGGGCACACAGTGGCTCCTGGTATGTCATCCACCCACCAGACCCAGCCCAGCACCAGCTCCTCAAGGTCACCTCAAACCTGGAACTGGCCTCAAAAGCCTCTGCAGCCCCCAGCCCCATTAGAGTCCCCAACCCCGTGACTTGCATGTGGCTTCTGGCTGGGCTTGCCCCTGGGATTTGAAGTCTCCCCCAACCCCAAGCAACCCCAAAGGACCAACTCTGCAAGTCCACCCATCAGCAGTGGGAGGTGAAGGTCTCCCATCCTGCCTTTTGGCACTCTGGACACAGGAACATGGACAGGAATGGCCCCATGCCTGCCCTTATGCCTTTTAGCCGTAACGGGGATTTTAGGTGCTACTTTCAGAATGACTTTTCAGTCACGGCAGCAGGGCTGTTTCATGGGTAATGACTGTTGGTGAGCAGTGACAGAGCTGAGCAGAGGAGCTCGTGAGCAGGCAAGTGCAGGAAGGGAGGCGTCTGCACGCAAACGACAAATTTCCGTGTTTCAGTAAACGTGGGGCTCTCAACACCTGTGGCCTTGGGGCTGCTGTTTCTCCCTGTCCTATGCCCGTTCTTGAGAGCTCTCAGAGTCACAAACCAGCCCACAAGTGTATGATCTTATGACATAGCAAAGAGTGGGTTTTTTTCCATGATGTGGAGAAGAGACCAAGCCTGCAAGTGCTGTAAATAAAGGCACTTGTTGGCTGCAGGGTTGTGTGAGCTCTGTGCCTGCTCCCCCCACACATCCAGCAGTGGGTTCTGTGGTCCTGGGCAGCTGGGCTCTCACAGCTGGATCTGCAAAGGGCCACCTGTGCTGGGGGCACGGCAGCACCACGGGGCCTTTCTGCCTTCCCTCCTTCCCCTGCCACCCTTCAGCGATCACAACACCCAACACCAGTAAGCACAGCACATCCGACAGCACAAACACCTCCCGAGGTCACTGGTGCGGCACTGGGGCAGCATGAGCACATCAAATAATAACAAAAATAACAGTAATAATGATAACAACAATCAGCAGATAATTTCAGACCTCGCGGAAGAGCTCTTCAGTACAGAGCAACGTGCTGAGATCTGAGGGAGACTCTGTGTTCCCCTACAGGAGTGATGCCTTCAGCACAAGGGGACACAACCTTTGGGATGAGGGAGGATGCTGTGAGAGGCTGGCAGAGGTCTAGATGGGGGAACCCATCCCTGTCTTCTACGGGACCAGCATTTCCAACAGGCACTGTCATCCCAGATGCTGCAGCCCCTTAGGTACGGAATTCCCGTGATGTGGGGGTGAGGCTGGAAGGGTGAAGGAGGGTGCAGGAGGATGCAGGAGGGCGGGTGGCTGACAGCTCTCATTGTCCCCGCTGCCGCCTCCCCCACCACAATGCCCGTGGGGTCCCACGCAGCCGGGGACAGCCCCACTGCCCGGCCCCACCGCTCCCGGGGCACAGAGGAACCCGCGCCGGGTGCCCCCAACACCCCTCGTCCCCCGCAGTGCAAGCAGAACTCCCCGCAAACTTCACCCCACGCGAACCCCAACTCCATCAAACCCCGACAACGTGTACACTCGGTCCCACGAGAGCCCGACCCCTCGGAGCCCCGACCCCACGCAGACCCCGACCCCGAGCGAAGCCCAGCCCAAGCCCAGCCCAAGCCCAGCCCAGCCCAAAAGCCCCCGCAGCCGCTACCTCGGCACCGACGGGGCAGCAGCGCAGGGCGCTGCCGGTGCAGCCCATGGAGCCCCGGCGGGACCCGCTCAGCCGCGGGGCGCGGGGCGCGGCATCCCCCGGCGAGCGGCACCGGGCGGGACGGGACGGGACGGGATGAGCCGCCCCAGCTAGCAGGCAGAAAAAAATAATTAAAAAAAACCTAATAAAAAAGTCCAGCAGCTGCTGACAGGCAGCGCCGGGAGAGGGTGCTCTGCACCCCCGAGCCGCGGGCAGGGCCCCCGGCCGCAGCCTGCCCGCCCCCGGGGCTGGCCCTGGGCCCCCTCCACCCCGGGGTGTCCCCGCCCTGGGCCGGGGTGCTTCGAGAATGCTCTGTCCCTGAGGTCCCCTGGACTGAGGATGCTGTTTTGGGTGTGGGGTAAGGAGAGCAGGACCCCAGCACCGGAGGTGTCCCTCTCCTGGGCGAGGAGAAGGGGGAGCAGGACCCCTGCACCAGAGCTGGGGTGGGAGCAGGACCCCCAGCACCAGCTGCTCAGGGGGGCTTCCACTGCTGAAACCACCCCAACCCCTTTAGGAGAAGGCATGAGAGTGAGAAAGCAGAATCCACCTGGCTTTTGCCATCACCCCATCAAGTTTCAGCTTGTGTGGGGGTAGTTGAGGAAAAGTGTGATTTGGGGTGTTTTTCCTGGCAGGAGCTCTGCTCTGGGGGTCATTGTGCTGGCTGGAGAGGGATTTTGGTGTGATCCATACTGCCTGAGGGACTGCATCCTGGCAACCCTTCTCTTGAGCATCCCAAACACCCCAAATGCTGGGCCTGGAGCCAGGGTGCCCTTTTCCAGGAGGAAATCCTACACTTTGGAAATGGGTCCTGAACATGTACGGAAACATACGGATTTGAAGCTGTCCCATCTAAAAACTAATGTGAGGAAAGGCCGTTTCTTCCAAATGTTTTGATTTTGATGATTTTTTTTTTTTTAATTACCTTTTTATACATTTCTGAATGACCACACATTATGACCTGAAAAGCCATTGAACTTCTGAAATAAGAGTGTTTGAACCTGGTCATGAGGCGGTGCCTGTATGGAAACATTGCAAGTTTTTGTCAACAAGTTTCTATTCTGACATTTTCCAAATATCCCCTGGGAGAAGTCCAAGCAGCCTGCGGCTCCAGGGATGCCAACACCTTGGCATTTTGCCTGGGTGGCGAGGGAGTGGAGGTGCCAGGTCGTCCTGTCACGTTCAACTTGGAGGTGTTTTTCTTGCCCTGGTAACCCTGGGACGGGGGAAATTGTGAAACACCACTTGGATGGGAGGGTGGGGAAGGCAAGGGGCAGGCCCACACTGCCCCAAGTCTCCCGGGGAGTGGTGGGACCAGTTGCCTGCATCCTCTTGGGTGGATGCTGCTTAACCTGAGTAAAATTCCGTGAGTCACAGCAGCTTCTGGCATCAGCTCCCACTGCTCAGAAACCACCAAGAGCGTCTCAGTTCTTATCTCTCCCAGCACTTCAGAGTGGGGCAAGTCTCCTTCCCTGCGTGAGAGTACTTATTTAGGCTGAGTAGATCGTTTGTGGGATAAAAAGCTCTGCCAGTTCAAGGTGCTGGTCTCCACCTCTCCAGGGTTAATTAAAAATCCCGGTCCAGACTTTCGAGACTGAAGGCCTACAGGGGCAAGCATAAAGCACATGCCGATTTCCAGGCTGAATTTGCATCGCTGGGGCCCTGGCTGCAAAGAGAAGCAACTGTGTGGGCAGCTGATGAGGAGTCTGTCCAGCTGCCATCCCGTCTTGCTGGTGCACGAAGGTCCAAGAGTTTGCACATGTGCTCATGGAAATTTCTGCTTTTAACTGTGGGGTGCCGAGGGGGTGCTCTGAGATGCCCCCGTGCCACAAAGTGGGGCTCCAGGTAGGGTTTCTCTTGACAATGGTGCAGAAAAAACAGAGTTTAGTCACATCAGGCTGAAGCATGGAGCCAGCAGGGCAGAACTGGGGCTTGGGGATGGGCCTGTGCAGCAAGGCCAGCTCCAGCACCCCGATCCCCAGCCTCTGCTGCAGACTCTGGTGTGACAACCCTGTGCTTCTAGAGACCGCTGACTTTTGGAGACAGGGCTGCCCAGACCATGTTACATCCTTCTTTCAGCCTGTGGGTGCATCTGTGAGGCTGCCTGCCAAAAGCCCTGCCTGTGCCACCCCAAATGTCTCTTATTTTAGTTTGATTTTAGCAATTCCTCAGTTTCTCCAATCTTTCCTGTGGAGACTGCACATGGGATATGTGCCTGCCAGACAGGTCTTTCATCTCAGCCCTGCTTTATCCTCCTCTGCCCCAATACACTGAAAACTCGCTCCCTTTTGAGGGCAGCATTTAAACATCCAGAAACTGCAAAGCAGGGGCTTTCCGGGGCATTGTAGGGGTAACCAGAGCATCCCGGGGATCTGGGGAGCACAAGGGCCTGGAGGCTGCATGTAGCAGCCTGGAGACAACGGGGATTGTGGCAGCAAGGGGATTTCTGCCCAGGCAAGGACAGGAAAGCAGAGGTGGTGTGTGGTGGCCCCACCTGAAGCAGCTTCAGCTTGTTTCGAAGTTTGCCCCAATGTCTTTTTTTGGTGTTATCTTGATCTCTCCCCAGGAATGACAGCAGCTGGAGACATCTCCAGGGTTTTGTCTAGAAAAGTGAGACAAGAAGCTTTATCACATGCTCGGCTGAATTGCCGTAAATGGGATAACAGCTGGAAAGTTGAGTTAATTTGTATCAGTGGTCATTTAAAATGTTTGCCAAAGCTTATGGATAAGAAAAGCATTTGTGCAAACTGTTTAAGTGTCTCTTGTGGCTCTCTCTCTCTGGTTCCAGCTGGTAAGGACTGGGCACAACAGGATGGGTACAAGGCAGTGTCAGTGCCAGCCCTGCATGGTCTGTTTGCAGAGTGGTTCTGTGAGTGCAGATGGGGTCATTCCTTTTTTTTTTTTTTTT
>VZRV01005702.1:2955693-2979788 GCA_013398115.1 Falcunculus frontatus | reverse complement strand
GCCGCCTGTCAGCCCGCGGCGTGCCCAAGGATGCGGGGGGCGCGGTGGCCTCCATGGATGCTCGGGGTTCCGGCAGTGTCGCTCCCCCGCGTGGGTGCTCGGGGCAGCTTGGGCGCGCTGACAGGACTCGGGGTTCCAGGGCATCGCTGGCAGCCCTTGTGCGTGGGCGGGTGCCCAGGGTCTGGGGGTGACGTGGGTGCTGGGGGTCCCCGGGGGTGCTGGAGGCTGACATGAGTGTTCAGGGTCCCCGGGGGTGCTGGAGGCTGACATGGGTGTTCAGGTCCCCGGGGGTGCTGGAGGCTGACATGGGTGTTCAGGGTCCCCGGCGGTGCTGGAGGCTGACATGGGTGTTCAGGGTCCCCGGGGGTGCTGGAGGCTGACATGGGTGTTCCGGGGAGTGCTGACGGTGCCCTGCATGAAGGCTGGCACCCCATGGGGATCCTCTCAGAGTGTCCGGGCGTGCCGTGCAGTGTAGGGGGCACATCCCCCCGTTGTGAGGTGCTGGGAAGGGTGCAGGATGCTGTGAGGCACTGGCGGGGTGCAGGGAGCCCCACACTCTGCGGGCTTCAGCTGTGCTGCTCTGTGGAGGTGCAAGGGGAGCTGGGCAGCACAGCCTGGCTGGGGTGGGAGCTGTGGAGACTGGTGGGGTTTGTGCCCAGCAGTCTCCCTGTGCGGAGAAGCTGGGCTGTGGGGACCAGGCCATGGTGTGAAACGTTGGAAAGGTGAATCTGGGGGTTCTCTGGAGCTGTGGGAGCACTGGGTAGCACAGAGACAAGAGGACTGATGCTGTGACTGGGAGATGTCAGGCTGGCATGGGCATGGTGGCCTGGGGAAGGGGTTTGTCTGTAGCCTCCCTGCAGGCAGGGCAGGGGGATCTGGCAGCGCTGGCTCTCCCTTGTGTCATGCTGAGGTGGGTTATTACAAGCAGTGCTTTGGAAATGAAGGATTCAACACGCATGATGGGAAGCAGCAGTGAGTTTTGCTGTGAAACTCACTTTTCTGGAAGATTTCCTGATGTACACACAGCCCCAGCTCAGCTGGGGAGAGCTGTCAGGGTCAGCAGCAAATCACATCTTGCTTTTGACTTCTGGCATGGGGCTGTCACTGTAAGGGACAAATTGCTGTCACTACCCCCCAGCTTTCCTAATAGAGTGAAATTGCTCTTGTGTGTAGGTGGCAAAAAATGCACATGAAAGTGGCCAAGGAGTTGGGTTTTAAGTGGAAACCGAATGTGGATGATCCTGTCTTTGCTGCTTGCAGTGACGAGGAAATGGCGTAGTGGGGTTTTGCTTTGGTTTGAAGTGTTTGTCGTGTGGATGAGACAAGTTTTGCAGCTTTTTCTCGTTGGTTGTGGGAGAGCGGAGCGCTCGCTCGCTGCTGCTACGCAACCTTTAATCCAGACACAAGGCAGGCAAGTCACGATGAGTGCATTTCCTTGGCTCTTCAAAGCAAAAAGCAGACGGGCCTGCTTGAAGGGGGAAAAAAAAATCCACAGGGAGTGATCAGGCAGAGTGATGTCACCATGTTGTGTTTATCTGGAAGACATTGCTGTGGGTACTTTGGATGCTGTGCAGGCCATCTTTGGGAAGGGTACCCATGCCTGACCCAGCCCTGCACCCCCTCTGCCCACTCTCCTTGCCCTCTGCCAGCCCATGGTGCTGGGCAGAGCCTCCCAGGTCTCTCTCCTGCCCCTTGGGCCCGTCACTGATGACAAATAGCTTCTAACGCTTTCCTTGTGTAAACTCCCGCTGCTGCTCTTCCCGGTCCCTGCCTCGCCGGATCGCCCTGCCTGCGGCGGAGCTGGTTCAGGACACGATTATGTGTCCCGGCTGCCAGGGAGGAGGCTGGGCAGGAGTGATGCATGCACTGCCTTCGGCTCTGGAGTGCCTGCCTGCCTGCCAGCCAGCCAGCCTCACTGCTGCTTCAGAGCCTGATATTCCATGGGACACACCGCTGCTTCCTGCTGCTGGTGTTGCCTTGTGCCACAGGAAATACAGCACCGGTGTTGTGGCCTGGATAACTGCTCCAGAGCAGCTGGGATCTGGAGCATCCAAAGCTGAGAAAAAACTCTTGCCCCCTGCTACCCTTCTGATCGCCAGGTTGGACCCTCCCAGTGGTTGCAGCTCTTGGCTTGTTTCCCATGTAGCAGCCAGGTTTGCAGAGCGGTGTTCTGGGGAATGCCTGGGTGCTCTGGGGGTGAAGCAGCACCTGAGTGGCCTGGGCTGAGCATTCCCTGCACAGCCAGATGTGTTGGTCTGTGCTGAGGCTGCATCTGGCGGGCGCTCCCGTGACTTGGTGGATGCACGAGGAGCTCTGGCAGGAAACGAGGCAGTTTTTTGCAGTCGTGACATTTCTCTGCTGCTTCCTCTTGCTCCCAGTTCTCCACCAGTGCTGGGGAGTGAGATGAGGAGCACCAGGACTGCTGGGGCAGGGGTGGTGCCTGGGGCATGACCGCCCAGAGGAGCCGTGGGGCAGGGACTGGGTCACCAGTCTGTGGCGCAAGAGCCTTGCACATAATTTCCCTGCCTCTGGTGCTCCTTCCCAGTGGGTGTTTGGGATGCTGGGTGTGGCATGTGTGGGAATTGAACCAGCTGACTGTTTTCCAGACAAAGGCATGAGGTGTGTGTCCTTGGTGAGGCTTGTGCCGGTGCTCCTGGCTTGCTGGACACTGCTGGAGTTTCTGCTGGAGCAAGAGCTCCGGGCTGTGCAGGTGCTTCATCCTGGGAAGCCCCTTTTTCCCATAGGCACCTCCTTGGCTATGAAACCTTTAGGGCAGGTATTTTGCTGTCAGCACATGGTCTGTGCTTGTCTCCGATGGGAGTATAATATTTTTTTTTTAAATTCTCCTTAATAAAAAGTCTTCAATAAGGAAAAAAAAAAAGGAAAAAAAAAAGAGAAGTTAGGAAACTTTCCCTTCCCTGGCAAGAGCAAGCTGTTCCCTTGCAGCACACTGTGTGCGAGTTAAAAGCAGTTACACTTTCCTGGCCCGTCCACTTGACAGCCCTAGTCCTGAGTGCCAGAGCAGGGGACACAGTGCCAGCATGTCCCCTCCTGCCCCACTGCCTGTGGTGTCACACTCGCCACCCTTAGAGCAGGGGTACGCAGCTCCCTTGTCTGACATGAAGTGGGTCACATCCAGGCTCTGCCTGCAGGATCCTGACCCTGTTCTTTCTGGGTGTGCCCAAAACATGGGCACGAGCCTGAAGGAAGAGCCAGTGGGAATGTGCCATGCACCTTTGACCTTAGGACATGCCAACTCTGTGATTGCTTGGGCGGGAGCATGCGGCTGTATAAAAGCCCTGGAGGAGACCTTGCTCTGGCAGTGTGGGCTGCTCTCTCTGCACCATGGCTGAGCCCAAGGAGCCTGAGAATGGGGCTGTTGAGCTGGGCACCCCTAATGCCACTTCCCCCACAGGGACCATGTCCACCCGGCGCCTCCGCAGCGAGGACTACAATGACTACAGCTCCACGGATGTCACGCCGGATGGGAGCCCTCCTGAGGGCATGAATGGCTTCGCTCACCCTGAGTCCTACCAGCGCTTCGGGGAGACCAATGGGACAACGTGAGTGATGCTTCCCTCTTTCGTGGTCTGGCCTGGCACCTGGGAGGGTGAAGGAGGTCATGGTGGCTCCCTGCTGGTTGCTGGCTTTGCTGGGGTATGGTGGAGCCGTGGTTTTATGGGGAGTTCTCCTGGGGGTGATAAGGGTGGAGCTGTGGTCTTGCATCTGTGGGGTGCTGGCACCAAGTGAGCAGCTGTCCTCGTGTTGCTCTTTGCTCTCTGGTGAAGCTGGGCTTGCTGGCGGTGGGCAGTGATTGATTCTTTTCCCAGTATTCCCCTGCTCCAGCTTGGTGTGATGGGGAGCTGTGGCAAGCAAACAGTATGTCCATTTTCTGAGGATATGTGGGCATGTTGCAGCCATATTCTGGGGGCTTCCTTGTGCCCAGGTGTGCAGAGGATGCTTTTTCTGCCTGACAGAGACTGATCCCTTCAACTCAGAGACTTTCTTGTGCAGCTCCTTAGTGTTGGGCTGTGCTTATGCTGGGTTTTGCCATGAAGGTTTTGCAAATGCCCACCAAAATCTGTTTGTTCAGTCTTTGCCTTCACACCTAGCTTGGTCCCAGCTGGCTGAGCTGGGTTCAGGGGACAGGATCAAGACCTTCATGTGCATTCCCTGCAGCAGTTCAGAGCTGCTGTGGACCCTCAGCAGGATAAGCTGTGTATGGTCTGGGTGTGGGCACCTGCTGACAGTCACCTCTGCATCTGCTCTCCCTCAGGTGGTACCAGACCCTGATCCATCTGCTGAAGGGGAATATTGGGACGGGGCTTCTGGGGCTGCCCCTGGCTGTGAAGAATGCCGGCATCCTGGTAAGGCAGCTCAGCCCTGCTGTGCTGGAGTTTGTGGGGCAGAGTGACCCTGGGGCACTGGGCAGCTCACATGGCCAGTGTTGGGGGTGTTGGGGCTTGAGTCCCTGCCCAATTGCCTCTTGGTGTTTGGTGACTTGCAGATGTTTGCACTCTAAGCTCTGTGGCTTCGTTTTGCTGCTGAGACTGTTCCTGCTGGTCCTGCATTGTTGCTGTCTGGTGTGGGGGAGTTCAGTGTGTGAGCTGGACCTGTGGTTTCCTCTGCTGGGGTCAGGCAGGACACTGTGTCCCGGCCATGACCTCTTCATCATCTGCATAATAGGGATGTGCAAGATAGTTTGGAAAACAATTCTGGAAGCGCTTTGCTACGCCCAAACTGCCCCAACTTGCTTCTTTTGCATCTTTCCTGCCAAGCTCGTGGCTCTCTCAGGTTACTTGGTCCTGGGGGGCTAGTTCCTAGGAGCTGCACCAGAGCTCTGGTTCAGCTTCCAGCGCTGTTTGCACTCACCCAGCCCATGGAGTTCTGTCTGGAAGTAGAAGGTACCGTGCAGCTCTGCCTTTGGCCGTCAGAGTGCAGCCTTCCCCCTCTCTTCCCTGCAGCTGGGTCCTCTGAGCCTGCTGGTGATGGGAGTCGTGGCTGTGCACTGCATGGGTATCCTGGTGAAATGCGCCCATCACTTCTGCAACAGGTAAGGAGCAACTCCCCTTCTTGGCCCTGCAGCTCCTACAGTTCTTCCCTCTTGCCCAAAAAGCCCTGGGGTTTTTCTGAAGCCCCTCAGCAGCAAGTTGCCCATGTCAAAGCCTCAGCTGGGAATTGCTCTTCTTTTACACAGGAACTGTTTTCCTTTTAATGTCACTATTTGCCTTGGGGACTAGCAGACAGGGCTGATGTGATGACCCTTCTCCCTTCTCTGGACAGGTTCCAGAAGCAGTTTCTGGACTATGGAGGTGCCGTGATGTATGGGCTGGAGGCAACTCCCAGTGCCTGCCTGAGGACACATGCCATCTGGGGAAGGTACTGCTCCCCTGCCCCAGGCAGGGACTTGTCTTTGAGCCCAGCATGTGCTATAACTGGGACAGAAGAGCCTCTGGTCACTGAGCTGTGTCAGCAGATAAGCACAAGTGACATGAAATGCTATTTGGTCACCTGCCCTGAGTGCTCAGTGTCCCCCAGAGGTAGCGCTGAGGTCTTTGATCCAATACTGTCCCTAGCCAGACGTGACTTAGACTAAAGGAGTGGGATAACTAAGTCTCCGCAGCATAACAAAGGGGTGAATAGGGTCTTACAGTGCTGGCCCATCTTGCTAGACATGGAACATGTCCAGTGGCTGCTCCCTGCCCTGTGGGTGTCCCACATTACATCACACAGATCATTGCACATCAGGGGATGGGAGCATTCACCTGTTCCTGTGTCCAGAGAGTGTTGTCCCCATCTCTGACAATTCAGTAGCAGACTGGAGATGCTAAACCCAAAAAGGAGACTTCTCCTGAGGCTGGTCCTGACCCTGTTGGAAGGGATAGGAGGGGGAGACTGGAGAGCCTGAGATCTGTGAGGTTGGGTGGAGAAAAGGTCCTCTCTTCTGATCACAGAGAAGTGAGCTGGATGTGCTCTGACCTGAACACCCCAACCTTGTGGAGAGCAGGATCGCTGCAGTGTGCAAGTGCAACCCAAAGCAACCCAAATGGGCTCTTATTTCTGTATGATCTGGCTGACAAATGGTCTTCTTTTGCTTTCCAGGCGTATAGTGGGACTTTTCCTGATCATCACTCAGCTGGGTTTCTGCTGTGTGTACTTTGTCTTTCTGGCAGACAATCTGAAACAGGTTGGACTTACACCTCCTTCATGAGCAGGGGGGAGGTGAGAGGGTGTGAAGGTGCTTGGGTTGTTCTTACCTCCTGTGTCCTGTGCCCTGTTCTCCACCAAAGGTCTGGTTTCTGTAGGAGATACTGCTCAGGAAAGTACCACTCCTCTGCCCAGATACTTTGGAGGATTGGTTTTCCTGTTCAAACAGAGCAGGTTTTCCTGAGAATCTCTGTGATTTTGCAGAGATACTGGAGCTGTCTGTGTTGCCTAGGAGAAGTGGGGCCATTCCTAGTGAGGGAACAACAGGAAAGGGATGAAAGCAGAGGGACTGTGCCTCTTCTATCCTGTCCCCCTCAGTTAATTGGTTTATTGCTGTCGATGGTAACGTGTGGGTCCCAGGACCTGCTGTGAACCTCTCTTCTCCCTTCCTTGGATCTGTTTGCATTCCAGTTTCTTTCCTCATCCTGTGGCTCTGGAACTTAATTACATCTTTAGAGAAAGAGTTTCTTCCTGCCAGGCCTCAGGAGGAAATAAACAGAAACCCTGAGCCGCTTGGCTGGCTCCTGTTCTGTGAGAAACTGGGAATAATGAGTCCCCATTCCCAGCCTCCACCAGCTCGGTGCCTTGCAGGCACTGCTCAGCTTTTTTCCCCATGTGCTCCTGCTCTGCTCTTGCAGCAGTGGTCTGGTCACTGCCACCACAGCTGTGCCCTTTGTCACCTCTTCCCTGATGGCCATCAGCTTCAGAGGGGACTTCTGGGGAGCAAAGGGGAACCCTGCCAGTGTGAGCCTCTTCCTCTGCTGCTGGAGCAGCAGCTGAGGAGATTCCCATTGTGGAGTGGCAGGAGTAAATGGGTCAACACTGGTGATCTGATGCCACCAGCCCCGAGAGCAGGAGGGAGCAGGGTGTGTGCAGGGGCCAGGCTGCTCCTCTCCCCCACCCCTGGGAAGAGCCCCCTGTTCCACTTCAAGATGGGCTTCTTTCTTTTCAGCCCCTCACAGCAAAGACTGAAGGCTGCCTCAAGCCTCAAGGGAAATTTGCAAAAAACCTGCAAATCCACACCATTTTTTTAGGCCACAGGTGGGAAACCCCTTGGCTTTAGTTTTGGAATTTTTTTGGGTGGGGAGAGGGGAGTGTTGCTTGTTTCTTTTTGTGGTGAGGAATAGCGTGTTAAGTGGGGAGTCATGCTGCAGGTGGGACCTTGGGCGAGGTGCCACTGTGTTGGGCAGGGCTCTGCTTTGGAAAACGGCTTTGGAGCAAGCCATGAAGAGGAAGGGCAGGCTGGGGCTTGAGCAGCACTGTCCCATGGGTGCGTGGCCCTGTGCTGCCCTCTCCCACAGAGGATACTGGTTTACAGAGTTCTTCAGCCTCTCATCTGGGCCAGGACTTACTCTGGAGCAGGTTAAATCAGTTTTCAGGCCACTCTTTGCTGCAGTGACTGGACGGGACCTGGTGCCTGAACCAGCTTAGTCGTGGTTGTATTGGTGATTCAGTGAGCCCATGCTCTTGGGAGGGATGGCTCAGCCACCTGGTTCCTGGGCCTGAGCTCTGTCTAGAAGTGAGCACATGGCCTGGAGTGCCTTTGGAATGAAAGACCCCAAGGAAAGAATGATTTGTCATGAAGAAAATGAACTTGGGGGCCAGCAGTAGTTTCCAGATGTCTTTGCACGTGAATGAGGGTTGCTGGGTGACTGAAGGACTGTGTGACTTAGATAACAACTTGGTGCAACAAGAGGAAAGGGACCTTTGGAAATAGCACTTAGTGCCTCTTTCCTCTCTTCTCAACTGGCCTCAGGCAGGGGATGTGCAAACATGCAGCCTGTGCTCTCTGCCCCCTGTGTGCCTGGCTGCTGAGTCCTCCTGCTCAGTGAACCTGGGGTCAGGCAGGATTTGCTGTCCTGGCTCAGGTGCCATAGCCAGTCCCAGGTCTGCCCCCTGCAAGATAACAGGGATTTGCTTCAGAACTATCAGAAAACACGTGTTGGTGTGATTTTAATCAGCTAGCTGTGTTTGAAGTGAGCTCTTGGGGTGCTCTGACCCACCTGGGATGGGCTGCTAAGATCTGTGGCTTTTAGACCTGTGTGATGGGGTTCACCAGGCCTTCCTGTGCTTCCCCAGGTTGTCTCTGCTGCAAACGGGACCACCAATGACTGCAGCTCAAACAGGACAGTGGTGATGACCCCCACCATGGACTCCCGGCTGTACATGCTTTCCCTCCTGCCTTTTGTGATGCTGCTCACGTTCATCCAGAACCTCAAGGTCCTGTCCATCTTCTCCATGCTGGCCAACGTGGCCATGCTTGTCAGCCTTGTTGTGATCTACCAGTACATTGTCAGGGTATGTGTGTACAGCTCCCCTCTCTCATTTCTGTGCTGTCCCATGTTTTGGCAGGTGGAGGGAGCTCGTGGTGTTTGAATGCTGTGGGGTGCTGCTTGTTCCTGTGGGCATGATGGTTCCCTCTGCTCTTCAGGGCTTGCCCTGCGGTGTGACAGGGAGTGATGGGAACAGGCCAGCTCTTCCCCGTCTTCCCTGTGTCTGAACTCTGCATGGGCTTTTTTCCAGGACATTCCTGATCCCAGAAACCTGCCTCTAGCAGCAGCCTGGAAGACCTACCCTCTGTTCTTTGGCACCGCGATCTTTGCTTTCGAAGGCATTGGCGTGGTAAGTCTGGGCGTGTGGCAGTGGGGCTGCTGCACAGGAGGCTCAGCCCTGCTTGGACTTGCTGCAGCACCTGCTCTGCTTTGCAGCTGCATTTGCAACTGAACTTCTCTGACAATAGCCCAAATTCTGGTTGATGCTGTTAGCTTTAGCTCCAGGCTGTCTCCTGGGTCAAACTCTGGTCCTTCCATCTGAGGCTAGAGGAGCACGTGCTCCAAACCTCAGGAGGTTGGTTGCTGCTTTAGAGGTGGCATTATCTGGCAGTAGATCGGGAATCACACCAGCCTCTGCCTTGGGCTCTGCTGGCTGACCTGCAGAGGAAGAATTGTCCTGAGTCTTGTTACCAGGCTGGATCCTGAAGTTGCCTAAATGGGAGGCCAAAAAGCGTGGCATGAAAAGATGTGATCCGTTCCTTCCCACCCTGCTGTGGAGGCACCGAGGTCTCCCTTGGGCAGCCACATGGCCCCAGCCTGCCCATGCAAATGGGCCTCTCATGCAAGATGCTGTAAATAGACCAACTGTGTCTGTGAAAAAAGCTGGGTGGGTGGGTGGAGAGCTTAATGACTCCCTAAGATGTTGTGGGCTGTTTCCGGGAGTTCCCTTCAAAGGAGGAAAAAATGTTTTCATCTCTTAATATAAGCTGGCTGTGTAAACACAGGGCTGGAGAGGGCCAAATCCATTACAGGAGGAGTGTTTACTGAATGCTATGCCCTGGGCAGAGGGTTCTTGCCAGCACTGAGGCACGAATGCTCTCTTCCTTGCATAACTTGGAGGTGAAGAAGCAAATAAAAGTTATTCCTGTCCTGCCTCCTCACCAGATCTGCCACTGTGTCTCTTCTTGAAATCAACACCACCCAAGGACAGCTATAAAAATGTTTGCCAAAGGCCTATAGTTAGTGTTAGTATTATAGAGGTGAGAGACTTACCTCTGTCCTTCCTCTTTTTATTGTCCTGCCTGGTTGAAATCTGTCAAGACAAACTTTATGGCAGAGGAGAGTGTGTCTTGGTCTTTCCAGGATTTGCTGGGGAAAATAGGACGGTGTAAAATAGTGGGCATGGCTGTGCTGTTTTGGAGTGCAGAGTGTAATGCACCCAAGGTATGGGGTGGTTGGCATCGCCCCAAGACCCAGCACTGGGCACAGCTCCTGCCAAGGGCAGGGAGCAGGTCCCATTCTTAAGGCAAGCTCATGGGTGACCTGTTGGAGACTTCCTGTGCTGAGCCTGAAGGTTTCCAATGGGAGCACAGAAATCAGATCTCCTGTACAGTTTTTTTTTCAGCTGGATTTTCCAGGCTCCGTGTGTGAATCCCATCCCCTGGCATGGAGGGCTGTGCTTCGCCATGGGGCTGCCCCTCCAGTTTTTTGGGGCTGAGGGGTATAGAGGAACGGGCAACCTGCTGCTCTGTCATCTACCTCCTCCTCTTCCTCTTCTCCCAGGTGCTGCCTCTGGAAAACAAGATGAAGAACCCCCGGCAGTTCCCAGTCATCCTCTACGTGGGGATGACCACTGTCACCATCCTGTACATCAGCCTGAGTGTCCTGGGGTACCTGCGCTTCGGAGCAGACATTCAGGCCAGCATAACACTCAACCTGCCCAACTGCTGGTGAGTCCCTGTGGGGAGTTGAAGGACTGGGCGGTCCCAGACAGGGAGGTGGGAGAGGGGATGGCAGGGAACTCCTTAAGAGAACTAATGTGGGTGAGCATGAGGATAGCCATATTTGCCAAACTTGAAGGAGTGAGACAAGGGTTGTCTGATGTGTAGGCTGGAAGAGGTTCGTTGCTGTGGTGTCTTGGAGCTCAGGCTACTTCATTGGGATCCCTGGTGGTCCCTGCCTGGGTAGGTGCAGCTCCTGCCTGCTTTTCTTGGAGCCTTGTGGCATCTTTTTGGCGCTCAGCAGTGCTCTGGCTGGCAGATGTTGAACACAACCCCTGTGCAGCCATACCAGAACATCACTGAATTGTGCAAAACCCGCTTCTCTTCCTCAAATGTAGCACGTGAAAAACTAATCCAAAGCTGGGAACTCCCAGAGGGAGTGAGATGTGACGTCTCTGTGTGTGAGTTGTGTTTCTTGTTTGCAGCTCTGGAGCTCAAACTCCCACTTCTGGGCTCCACATTGTGCCTGGAAGTGGCTCATCTTGAGCCAATGCTTTGCCTGTGAGCACTGGTGCCATGAGGATACCCCTTCCTTCCGTGGGGGCTGAGCTCTGCAGCAGCCTTCCAAGCCTGTCTGTCCTCTGGGATCTGGTGAAGCCTCTTGGGATGCTCCAGTTGCTGTCTGGAGCCCTGTGGCCTGACCCCATGCCTGCCTGCCTGGAGGGGTTGTTTCTCCTCTTGCCAGGGCTGGTGGCTGCTGCTGCAGCGGCTGCCCAAGCTGTGTGCTACTCTGTCCCGGGGGATGGGTGCCTGCTCAGTGTCATGGCTCCATATTCATCCCACAGGAGAAATGCAAGCAATTCTCTTTGATGGTCTCTGCTGGCTTGAAATCCTGCAAGAGACCAGAGTGAGAACTATCTTCCTCCCCAGCCCATCCTCTCTGCTGCTAGTAGCACCTAGCACCATGCAGTGTGACTCACTGTCTCACTGTTGGAGTAAATTTGGGCAGGACTCAAGTTTTGAGTCACTGGGGCTTCCACATGCTGTCCTTGTAGAGCTGCACAGCTGGGACTCTGGAGACAGCAAAGATTTGACAAAAATAGAGCCTGGTTTTGCTTTAATTATTTCTGTGTGGGTTTCTTTTCAGTTTGAGTGCATGGATGTTCATTCATGCTGGGTCTGTGTAGTGACTGCACTGCTGGATGTTGGCGTTGGTGTGGTAGAAGATCCTGCTCCTGCCGAGAGCCTTGTCTTGTCCCCGGCAGGGGCTGGGAGCTCTGCCAGGTCCCTGCTCTCAGTGAGGAGGGATGTGGCTGGTGGAAAGATGTGCATGTGTTGTAGGGAGGTCTGAATCCCACCATGCCAAGCACAGGAGGTGTGAATTCCTTCTGCTCAGTAAACTGAAGTACAGTGTGGAGGTGATGAGATGCTGCTACTTCTCCTGAAGGTGGAAAGCAGGTCATTTCCAGGTTTGGGCTCTGCATGCCGCAGCCTGCAATGACATCTGCTGACCTGAAATTCTGCAAAGGAGCTTCTGCAGGGAATCTCAGCTCTGTTTGCCCTGAAGAATGACATTCCTTTAGAACAGGTCCTTAGAATGGGATGACTGTGACCTGCTAGGCTACAGAGAGAAGAGTGCAAATGCATGTTTCTAGGAGTATCCACACCTTCTGTCTTTTCTTAAAGTAAACTACTTTTCTGAAAGTAAAGTATTCTAAAGTTACTTTTCTGAAAGTAACCATAGGGTTTTTTGGATAGTGAGAAGAGAGTAGCCCTTTGGAAGCAGCACCTGGGGAAGCCTGGGCACATGGCAGGACGCTGCTGGCAGCTGCAGGGAAGGTGTGCTGTGGTCCTTGTCACTTGGCACGCAGGACACCTTGATGTTTGTGCATGTTGCCTCTTGGCAGAGCATTCAGTGGATGTTGGACTTGGAAGTGGGTTATCTCAAATAAGGGCTGTGATAGTTGAGATAAAGTCTTGACTGCTGCTCCTGTCCATTAAACCACAGGTGTTGGGTGAAGACTTGCTCTTGAAATGAGTGTCTTGCCCATCCTGCCTCGCCCACGGGTGGCAATAAAAGGCTGGGCTTCAGGAGCTGGTCATAAGGGCTGTGGGTGAGAAGTCATGGGGTTTGCCTGCAGCCTGGGAGACAAGGCAAGGATTGTGGTGGAGGTGCTGCAGCCTTCCTTGGCTGTAGCCATTGCCTGGAGGTCTCTGGAGGTGATTTGGCGAACGTCTCGGGAATCATTGAGTTGTAGGGTGACTAAGGGCTTTTCCAGTCTCATTTCTCTAAAACCACAGCTTCCTCAAACGAGGAGTGTGTCAGTTCCCAGTGCCCAGGTCTAACCACAGTGTCCAAAATACTGTGCTGCTGTGCAGAAATCCTCGTTGCCTCCTCGGAAGGGTTGCCTCACTGCACCATCTGAAGGGTGAAGAAATGCTGTAGTGAGGGGGAAGCTGTTGGGTTGCATGTGGCCAGTTGACGGTAGGTAATGACAGAGCTTACCGTCCCAGGAGGGTATTTCACTTCTTGCAGCCTTTTGGGATGGCCTGGCATGGCAATCTGGCTGAAGCAGGCGTTGCTGTGGTTGGCAGAGTGCCTCTCCGAGGCCCTGCATGGGCCCGTGTTTTTCGTGGATCAAGGGTAACGCTTGAATT
This sequence comes from Falcunculus frontatus, assembly GCA_013398115.1. Lineage (NCBI taxonomy): Eukaryota > Metazoa > Chordata > Aves > Passeriformes > Falcunculus > Falcunculus frontatus. The sequence continues at coordinate 2,966,710 of VZRV01005702.1, read as the reverse complement.
CTTCCTCTTCTTGGAATTTAAAATGCCCTTTGATCTTGTTGTCTTGGTTCCTGACCTGTGCAGGACAGGTACACAGCCTTCTTCTGTACTTTTTTTTTAGTGACAGCTATTAATCGTGGATTACCCTGGAGCACTTTATGGCTTTTATAGGATCACTTGCTTGGGAATACAGTGATAAGATATGCCAGCCGTGGGCCGGTGGCTCAAGGCTCTTGTGCACATGTGTGGCTGCACGGGCGCACTCTGGACTCTGGAGATAGCTTTGTGTTCAGTTTGCCTATGGAACCTCAGGGTGATTTAGGTTGGAGAGGACACCATGGGATCACTGGGTCCTCTCACCTGCTCAGAGCAGGGCCAGCTTAAATGTTGAATATTGGTAAGGACAGTGGTTCCCTACCAATCCAGGCCATTCTTCTGGCCCTTAACCATCCTTTGGAGATGCAGCTCTGTCCAATTGCACCTGGTTCTTCTGCTGTGCAGCTCCAAGAAGAGCCTGTTACTCTTTCCTCCTCCTTCTGTTAGGCAGCTGAAGACATTAATAACATCCCCTTTTATTCTTCTCATCACGCTGAATGAGCCCAGGGCTTGCAGCCTCATTTTGTAAATTGTGCTCCAGCCCCAACCATCTTAGTAGTCTGCACTCAACTTGCTCTGGTAGGTCAGTGTCCTGTCCTGGGAGTATCAGGACTGGACAGAATTCTCAAGATGCACAAGCCCCCAACAAGAAAGTAATCCCTTAATCCCTATCCATAACCTCCTGGCTATGCTTTTGCTTACAGCCTGGTTTGTGATTGACTTTAGTCACTGCAGGGTCCTGCCACTGGCTCATGTTCAGTCTGCTGCCCACCAAGACCCCCAGGTCCTGTTCTCCTGGCCCCAGCCCCTCCCATGTGTGAGATTTTGTGTTTGCACTTGAGCTTTGCCTGTGACATCACATTGTTGCTCCAAGCTGTGTCAGCCATCTCCTCCAATTTGATCTTGCTTGGAATTTGCTGAGAATGTGCTCTGGGTCACTGAAAGCTCATCCTGGTCACTGATGAGGATATTTCCATGACTGCCCCTTGCCAAATCCCTGCTGGCTGTCCCCACTGTTCAGTATGTGCCTGGAAATGGATGCCAGGAGAATTTAATCCATACTTTTCTGGGGATTGAGGCGAGGCTGATTAGCCTGTAGCTTCCCTCATCCTTCTTGAAGGTGGATATTATTCTCCTCCCGAGGCAGCAGGACCTCTCTTGAGCACCCTGCGCTTTTGAAGATGATAAGGCGGCTTCAGGCTTCTGTTGGCCACAACCTTGAATACATCTGGTCTGGTCCCATACACTTGTGTAACATTCCTCTCACTGAGGTGATCCCTAACTCCATCTGTGGGAACGGTTTGACTCTGCCAGACTCTGCCACTAGTGTTCAAAGTTGTCTTGCATGGGAATACTTGCATTTCTCTGATTTGAGGCTGTCGTAGCAGGTGGATGCTGAGACCCAGTGTACAGAAGGGCACAGGCCCAAAAAAGGTAGAGGGAAGGCCAGATACACTCCTCAGCTTGGATTCACCCCATATTTACCCAAGTGGTATGGCCAGGACCCATGTTTCCTGCTTGGTTAGTGTGTCTTGAGTTGGAGAAGGGTTAGGACCATATGTGAGGTAACCAGATGTTACTTCTCTTTTGGAGAGGCTTTTTCTACTGCTGGGAAGCTGAGGGCAGAGATGGGGCTGAGAGGTGTCTTTTGGTCACCTGTCACTGGCTTTCTCCTGCAGCCACACTATATCACTGCAGGATCTGGGACATGGTGAGATCTGACTTGGGGTGAGCCCGAGGTGCTGTTCTCAGCCTGTCTGCGCTCTGCCTTCCTTCTGCTCAGCCCAAATGGTTCTTTTAACTGTCTTCCCCCCAAACATGCATTATGCAGCATTCCAAAAATAGCTGCTCTTTTTTGTTTGATGGAGGAGGCTGAGTTGCCTGTTCACATTGCTTTGCTTCTGGAACATTTTGATGTTCACTTTGCATGGAAGCCCAGACGTATTCCAGCCCCGACTTATGTCCTCTTCCCCCTCCTCAGAAGCCAAGCAGTAGCTGGAATGTGTAATCATGGCTGCAGCTGATACCTGTCTTTGCTGTCTCTTGCTCAAGAAAGGTCCTTGTGAGTTAAATGCATCACCCCCAATTTTCTACTAGAGTGTTCAGGAGTGGAGACCACTGGATCACAAAAGTCCCTGCAGAGCATTCCCCTTCTGCTTTCTGCTGTTGATGTTGCAGGGGCTGGAGCAAGATCCTGTCTCACTGTGTCCTTGACCTTTGCAGGTTGTACCAAGCTGTCAAGCTGCTCTTCTCCTTTGGGATTTTCTTCACCTACGCCGTGCAGTTCTACGTGCCTGCCGAGATCATCATCCCTCCCCTCGTGGCCCGGGTGTCGGAGCGCTGGGGCTGGCTGGTCAACCTGCTCCTCAGGGTGGCCCTGGTCTGTGTGACCTGTGAGTACAAACCACCTTGTTTGACTTTCCCTATGAGGCTGTGGCACCTCCTTCCCACCGAGCCTTCACCCCTTGCCCCAGCACCTCTGGCATTGCTGCTCAAGCCCTCACAGCTGGCAGTCCCTGGGCCTGGCTAATGCAAGCCAGTGGGTCAAGGTGGCCTCCAAGGAGCAGCAGCCATGGTCCTCTGCCCCCTCTGTATGGAACCAGTCTTCTCAGTGGAGGAGTAGTAAACTGCATTGTTTAGAAGTGGCAGATCCCCACGGAGCCTCAGGCCTGGGATTCTCCTGATGGCAATTTTGTGGGACATCGAGTCCCACCAGGGTTTGCATGAAACACCCAGCACAGGGTTCAGTGCCAGGGCAGCCCAGAGCCGAGGCTGTTTTCCATAGGCCGTGTGCAGCCAGGCTCCTCGTGCCTGTGTGATGGGTACACAACTGCAAAGGAGTCACTGACCGTGAGGGATGGGGTGTTCTTGTGCCCACGCACTCATTGCAGCGTGGAGCACAGCAGGAGACAGCTGACAGGGGTAGGTGACCCAGAACCAGAGCTCTGGTGTGCTGCAGTGCAGAGTGTGCTGCCAGGCAGGTGTGCCTGGAGCAGCCCCACAGGGTCCCTTCCCTTCCTGGTGTGTGGTGCCTGTAGTGAGGTTCTGGTGGAACAGGCTCCTGGCTTGAGCCTGGTGGATCTTAGGAAAAGGTGTGGAGCGAATCAGGTGGTATCTAATTTTGGCTGGCTTTGATTCCTGAGGACTAAATGCTTGCTGTTGTCAGCACAGCTGGGATGCTTGACTGAGTTCCCCAGCGTCCCCTGCTGAAATGGAGCTTTGCTCCATGGCTTGATGCTGCTGATGCACCAGAGCTGAGCATCAGGGACCTGGCCCCGCATCCCAGCTGGCTTTGGTTTGGGTTTGAGAGGAGCGTGGTGCTAACTCAGGGGTGGTGGAGCTGGCTGAGAGCAGAGTGCTGCTGTTTCTGGGCTCTCACTAATGATGGGCCAGAAACGCTGCGTTAACAGAGGTGGGCAAGGCCCATCTCCTCTGGGCTGAGTTCCTGAAGCCTTCATGTCCTCAGAGGATGCAGGGATGAAATCCTGCCGTGCTGGGCAATGTGCTCTGGCCACCCTGGTGCTATAGGTGGACTGGGAGCCTGCTTGTGGGGTTGGGGCCTCTCCTGGAGGGTGTTGGCATGTGCCAAGCCAGGGAAGTGAAGGCTTGGAGAGATGGGATGGCTTTAGGCATTGGCAGTGGCTGTACCCTCCCATTAGGGGGTAGGGAGGCAGCAGAGGTGTTGGTGGAAGGATGCTGGTTCCTTTGTACCTCCACCCCTCACCCTTCCATGTAAGGGATCTCTGTGGCTGCTGCTGAGGATAAAAGCAATTAGGGGGGTTGCATGAATATTCATTGGATGGTTGTGTGGCCGCACAACAAGCCCCCACCAGGGCTTTGGCTTCCAAAGAGAGGATGCAATCTGGTGTATGGGTGTCTTTCAAGCTTAGACTTCAAAACCAGCAGGCTTAAAACCACTTTGAATTAATACCTGCAGAAATAAGACCGTTTCCCCGGAGGCTGAGGACTGCAGCTGGTGCTTCAAATCTGCTTGTTTTAGAGGGGAGTTAATAATTTTGTTTACTTTTGAGTCCAAAGAGCAGTGCGGGGTGGGCTGAGGATGCTGTTGGAGGGGAGCTGCTCTGCTCTCCTCAGAGGCTGCTGGAGCACGGATGTTGCTTGCAGCAGAGACCTGACAGAGCACTCCTTCGGCTCCGTGCAGGGCTGAGCACCAGGATAAACTGGCTCAGGACCTTTGTTGCTGTTTCCCTTGGTGAAGGGATGGTTTATCTCTAGGCTTATCCAGATGACAGCAGTGCTGCAGTGGTGGCACAGACAATCTCCTGAGCCTTCCTTCTCCTGCAGTTCCATGGGTGATTTTTGACTCAGGGAGGCTCCAACAGCCTCTCCTGCCTGTAGCTGGTAGCCAGGGAGAAAACAGATCCCTCCAATAAGGAACCCTGAGATGTTCCTTCTCCACAGAGGCTGCACCTGCCATGGTTCTAGGTGTCTCTTGTTTCCAAGCAGAGCTTTCAAAGCAATAAACCAATTTATTTCTCTTGGTCGCTGGTTAAGCACTGAAGTCCGCTTTGCTTGCAGAGGGTTCTCTTGTGCAGAGCTCTGGTGACATCCCTCTGTCCTCTCCTGGCACAGTGCAGGAGGAGGGGGAGCAGGAATATCCTGGAACTCTCACTGCTAAGCTCAAGCTGTCAGGAGTCTCCCAGGGGGATTTTCCTTGGCTGCAGTTTTCACCTAACAAATGTTCTCCCCCGGGCTGTGCCGTGGGCGTACTGCTGCTGGAGCAGCTCTAAACACATGCAAACCACACGGACTGATTTGGGGTGGGGGGAGATGCCTTTTTCTTCCCATCTCCTGCTTTTATGGGGTTTCTGAGGCTTTATGGCTCCCCAGGTGTGGGGAGCAGGAGTGCTGGCTCGCACAGCGGGGTCAGGAATGCTGGCAGCCAGCGGCACCCATCCTGCTCAGCCCTGTAGCTCGATCTGGTGGCGCCCAGGGCGACAAAAACGGTTGTTAATTCACCAGCTTAATTGCTTCTTGGGGAGGAGTTGCCGGAAAAACATGCAGCCTTGTCTTCTGTCAGGGAGGAGGGCAGAGGTGTGACTCAGCCAGTGGCATGCCTGGGTGGGGTTTTGCTTGCTTGAACACAGGGAGGAGCGTCTCTGCTGTCTGGGAGGTGGCAGCACTGATGCCGTGTCCGTTCCTTCTGCAGGCGTGTTGGCCATCCTCATCCCGCGCCTGGACCTCGTCATCTCCCTGGTGGGCTCCATCAGCAGCAGCGCCCTGGCTCTCATCTTCCCCCCGCTGCTGGAGATTGCCACCTTCTACTCCGAGGGCATGCACCCCCTCGTCATTGCCAAGGACATCGCCATCAGCCTCTTTGGCTTCGTGGGCTTCGTGGTGGGCACATACGAGGCGCTCGTGGAGCTGGTGGCACCCACGGCCACCGTGGTGAATGCCACCACTGTCCTGGTGCAGTGACCGTCCCCCCGCCCCGCCAGCCCCTCCGGATGCCGAGCTGGGGGAGCACGGACACTGGGCACTGCTCTGCTGGGAACAGCCTCTCCTCTCCTTTTGGGAAGCGTGGTGGGTTTGGTCTGTGAGAGGACGGGGCTGCCCGGCACCGCGGCTGCCCGGCTGCAGCAGGATCCTGCCCTGGGCTCCATCTGGAAGGTGGGATCCAGGCTGGGGCAGTGCCTTCCCTGGGGGCTCTTAGGGCAGGTGGTAGAGCAAAACAGCCCCTCTGTAAATAGTCACTTTGAGAGGTGAGGAATCCCAGGGATGTAGATTTTATTTTATTTTATTATTTTTATTTTTTTAAATTCCAACCTTTCCATATTTCCCCTGTCCTTTCAGTCAGGGCAGGGAACAGGGACTACTCTTTTTTGTGCCAGTTTGATTTTTTTTTTTCCCCGAGCACTTTATTTTTACAGCAACAGACAAACCTCAGCTCAGGTTAGAGAGCATGGAGCTGCTTCCTCACCCTGGCCTTGTGGTGAGGGTGGGCAGAGCCTGAGGTGCGGAGCATCCCGGGGCCCACAGCTCTCTCTCTCAGTGGGATCCCCAGCCATGAGCATTGGCTCCTACAGTGCTCCAGCTCTGTTTCCAGCTACCTTGAGCAGGAAGTCTGAGCAGGCCCTGGAGCTGGGCACTGGGCACGGCTTCTCCCTGGCCTGGGAGGGTTTGCTGAGCCCTGGCCCACGCTTTCAGTAGTGACACTCATTTATCCCCAGCGCACAACCCAGTGCTTGGCTTTCAGAAGCTTTACAGAACCGAGGCGTGTTGGGAGCAAACAGGCTCTGCCGTAACGAGGGGCTGAGCTGGTCCCCTTTGGGTGGGATGGGGTGTCCCTGAGGGTCACCACAAGCTGCCCACACGCCACAAGAATACATCACCTTGTTTACAGTGCCTGAGCTGGCCCTGGCACACTCTGCCTGCGTCTGCAGGCTGATACTGAATGTCAAATCACACACAAAAACTCCGTAATATTTCTTTTTTTAACCCTTTCTCTCCTGGTTCCACTTCCTCTGCATCCTCTGCCTCCGCCCAGCTCCTCTCCTCCTGTAGGATGCAGCTCCCTAGCACTTCTCCCTGTGCTCCTGTTGCTTCTTTTGTCGTGGCTGGTGCATGCCTGGCGGGGACGGTCCCACGGCGCTGCTGCTTTCCTTCCTCTGAGAACCCAGCTTCCTCCCCAGAGAGTTTCCTTGCCTTTCTGCTGGATTTCTACTTTTTTTAAGACAAGGGAGCAAATGCGTCCTCCACAGGATAGGCCAAACTCCTGCCTGCTAATGCAGCATCTCCCAAATGCCATCTCTCTGTGGAGAGCCTTTATCCCTCATCCTACTGCAGCCGTGTCTCCCTGGGGGTGGGCAAAGGCTGCTGGTGGTGGGAAAGGAGGGTGAGTGCAGCACCGGTGGGCTGCATTCCCGTCTTTGGTGGAGGGAGAGGTTTGCAGTTATTTTCGGTGTTTGACCGGATTCTGGGAGGAGAAGGCTGCATGGAGCAGCGTCCCTGCAGCCTGCCTCTCCCTGGGTGGTGATTGTGTCTGCACTGTGTCTCCTTTGCTGGCAGTTCTGGGTGCCCCATGCCAGTATGTGGCCAGGTGTGGGGTGGGTCTGTGCCATGTCACTGCCCCTTTCCAGCCCCTCACCTGCTCCCTGCATCTCCTGGGGTTCGCCTCGTCTCCTCCAAGGCTATGCTGGGGAAAGTTCTGGTATGACCAGCATTGCTTGGTCAGGAGCAGAGCAAAGCTTTAACTCAAATCCTCCCTCTGGAGGGCACCATGGGGATAGAGAGGAAGCACCCAGGGCTGGGAAGGGGCTCCAGGGCATGACAGAGGCAGGAGAAGTGCAATATTCATGTCCATCTCTGTGTACTGACCCCAGCGTGGCCCTTGGGGTTAGGTTTGAGTCAGAATTGTCACCCTCAGCAGAGGAGGGAGTGCTGTGAGGAGCAGGGGATGTCTGATGCTTCCCTGCTAGTAGTGCACTCTAAGAAGGCTGGCCACATTTTAGGGACAGCTGTGTGCCAAGGCATGTCCCCAGCCTGGCACTGGGCATCAGTGGGTTTGCTGATGAGGCTCTTGGCATCCAAACTCACTTTGCAAGCAGCAGTGAAGACCTAATTTCCAAGGGGACTGGGATATCACAGAAGCATTAAATGGGTTTTGCAGCTCTTCCCTTTTATTGGGGTGAGCAGGGGTGTTTGAAGATGGGGTGCTGGTGGCACACGTGGTGTGAGGGGTTCTGCTGAGCCAGGGGGAGCTGGCGCAGGACCTGATGGACACGAAAACTTGACACTTGTATATTGTAGGCTGCTCAGTAACCAAGAAAACTTGTCTGTGTAAATATAGCAGTGGTCACGTCCATGTCTTGTGCCTATGGATATTGTCAGTGTACAGCACAGGTGCTGCCCAGTGGGAGGGCTGCTGCTGCACCTGAATCATGTATCTTACTTTAATCAATAAATATGATCTATTTTTTATGTGTAAAGGCTTTGGGGTGTGAAGTGTGGGTTTCTCTTCCAAAGAAATGAGAGCAGGAGACGTGGAGCCCAGCAGGCAGCCAGGATCCCACCCTGTGCTGTTCCCACCCCCACACAGCACACATGATTTCCCCACCTAGTGAGGGTTTCAAATAAAAGTGTTCCAGCTTTGCTGCTCGGAAAATTTAATTTTTCTTCCGACCTCATTTATGCAAGTAGGTTGTGGGCAGAGCTTATGGGCTTGTAGGGCTGGGCTTTTCTCTACCCCACCAAAGCTGTGCCTTGGTTTCTCATCTTTCTATTTATGCCAAAAGTGGGGCTGCAGCTGAAAAAAGAGCCTGGCATGTGAAAAAAGATGGGGGATGCTGAGCTGCTGCTGATCTGCCCAAGAGATCAAAGGAGCAAAAGTCAGCCCACGCTGGGAGACTCTGCCAGCACTGCTGCAGCTTGGCTTATCCTCACTGCTGAATAATTCATGCCATTGCAGTGTGTCATTACAGGGCTGTTGGGGAAATCAGTGCTATATAGAGTTCATCTTTAGAAACTCTGGCAGAATTATTTTCTTAAGCTGGGAGGCTTTTGCAGGCTGGGGGGGACTGTGGATCTGAGGTCACCTGAACGACGGGGCAGGAGGGACTGCTGAGCATGGGCAGCTCCTGGTGCTTCACAGTATTTCTGACTATGGAGAGTCACCAAGGTGGGATCCACAGCCATCCTTTCTTAGAGTTGAGCACTGCAGGGCTGTTCCCATCCCATGAAATGGCTTTGCTGAGGCTGCTCCTTCCCAGGTGTCACTTGGTGGGGCATCATCTCAGTTGCTTTTGCCCTGTGCTGTCACCACTGGCCAAAGCAACCCTGGGGAGTTAAAAAATCTGGAGGAAAATGCCAATGTTATTTGTGCTGGTTCTGCTGCTGGGAGGAACAATTTGTGTTTTCCTTATGGGTAATAGTGGTGCCTGTTGCTGAGACACTTCAAAATCAGGTGTCCTCAAAACAAAGTGCAGGAATTGTGCTCTCTTAGGATGATGTTCAGAGGGATTTACCAAGCAGAGTAAAACCAACTAGATAAAATACTTCTAATCCAGGCAGGGATGGCTTTCTGCTGAGCAGAGCTGGTAAAAAAAACATTGTGGAAGTGCATGAGAGCTTTGAGAGGTAAAACAGGTGGTGTTTGTTTGGGATGCAAATCAAAGCAGGGCTTCAATTTTGGTCCTTTCAACCCCTTTACTCCTGAGCTAAAAGATACAGGAGGCTCATGGTTTCCCAAAGCAAGACAAGGTACTGTGGGTCTGTCTGCCTCATCGCTCTGGCCCTTACAAGATCCTCAAAAATGTATTTAACTTGCTGTCCTGGTACTTCCCTGAAAGCTTCTGGTGTCCAAAATAAGCTGTTTTTTCCCCTGGCTGGAGCTCGGCAAGGATGTCCAATTTATTTACAAGAGAATCCCTGAGATAACTGAATAAAATCATAATAGTAAAAAAATCCAAACTCTTTTAATACTTTCCAAAAATTCAACAACAAAAAAAAGTTACATCAAACAACCAACCAAAGAAAACCTCTCACGAAGAAACGGTAACATTTCCAAGCACAAGGACAAACAGGCAAACCCACGCTCAGTAGCCTCGGTGCCCCTCTCTGGGCAGAGATTCCAGGCAGTGCTGGCCAGTCTTTCTGGGATACAGCATGGAGTCCCTGCTGCTGGCAGGACTATGTACAGCTGCATCCAGTGTGTGGATGGTCCCCATGGTCCACGACAGCCATGGGGACATGGCTGTGCCCACAGTCCTTGGGGCAGGGTCCCCCTTACTCGTGTGAGCACAGCCTGACTGGGCAGCCTGGTTTGAGTCTGCGGGTAGTTCCTGCTGTGACAGACCTTGTTGCTTGGTTTTTCTATAGAAATGGACTCTTTTTTTTTTTTTTTTTTCCCTTGGACTTCTGTTCACCAGTGAGGGATGTGCTGATGGGACCAGCTGCATTCCCTCTTCTCTCTCCCAGTGCCAGGGAGCAGACATGAAGAGGGTTTGCACCAGCTGATCCATTCCACGAGCAAACTGTTGGCTTGATGCAAGCCCTTGGAGCCAGAGCTGGGAGCAGGGAGCTTCTCCTACCCCACATGGGGCACTGCCAGGCTGTGTGTTGCTAGTCCTTTCACACTTTTCTCCACCACGGCTGCTGCCATACCTGCAGTGCTTTCCCTCTTCCTCCTCATTCTCCCCGTGGCCAGGAAGCCTGGGGTGGGAGGAGGTGGCATGCTGTGGTCCTACATGGTGTTGGAGGCAGTCCCCTTGGTGAGGAGGCGGGTTAGTCATTGGCATCCCAGGAGTATCCTCCGTGTCCCAGCAGTGGCTGGAGCATTTCCCCTTCATTTTCAGCAGGAGTACCACGGAGGGCAGCAAGGGGAAAGATCCAGCCAAAATTACAACCCAGCCATGCCGCTTTTTACGCTGCAAGCTGTGGGAGGCACTGCAAGGCACGCACAGGCCTCCCTTCAGCAGCGTGTGCCAGCCCCCTGCACTCTGTTCTGCGTGGAGATGTGCTTCTCTCCTCATCTCAGGAGCGAGCCCCGTTAGAACATCACCTCCTCGCAGCTCCCATAGTCACTCTCCACCATGTCGGAGCCCTCGTAGTTGGGTGGTGGCAGGGGCTGGGCTCGGATGCTGGGCTGGTGGCCGAGCTCACAGTCGGCGTAGGAGGGCTGGGCCACGCTCAGGCGCATGCTGACCCTCTTGTAGCCCGGCTCGGGCTGGTACGGGACCCCCTCGCCCTGCACCAGCTGTGCTGGGTAGTAGCTGATGGCCGTGTACTCGTTCTGGCACTGGGATGATCCCATGTCCACGGGGCCCAGCGGCAGGAAGTCCTCCAGGTTCTGGTTGCTGTAGCGGGGTGGGATGGGGGCTCGCTTGTTGCTCTGGTCCAGCGGGAAGGGGAAGCCCCCATAGAGAGCGACCGGCTCCGTGTCTGCTGGGGGAGGGGGCGGCGGGGGGAGAGGAGGGTGAGAGGA